>JAKMXF010000296.1:284464-541496 GCA_024704765.1 Oopsacas minuta
CTGCTCGTCAGGCCCATGGGAGTGCTCATTCGTGCGCTTGACTATCACCATCCCTTTGGTATGAACTCTAGCTTTGCAGACCCATCTTTGCTCACACAACCAATGCGCCACATCTCTTTCTCTTCTCACTCCACTCCTCTCCTCTCCTCTCCTCTATCCTCTCTATTGAGGTGCAGCTACCATGGAAGAAGAACAGTGGTTATGATGCGGTAGCTGCACCTCTCTTGATCTTTCTCCTACAGCTCTCTTATATATATATTATTTTAATTTATTATAATTATTTATTCTCTTATTTTTATTATATTTATCATTATTTTCACTCAATTAGTTTGTACACACATGCATATTAGACATTAAATATAGTTTAGTTATGACTTGACTTGATTCATCTGACTTATTATCGAATAGAAACCTAAAGGGTTGATTCCCTGGAACGAACGGGGTGATTCAACTTTGCGTAGCACTTAATGCCTGAATTGGATATCCTACTGGCAAGTATTCTTATGTCCCCATTTTGTGTAGGGGTATGAAGTTCATTTAATCATGACCTACGTGATATCATTATTATAAGTTAAATGAACAAAGTATCTGTTACAAATATCATTCCGATCTATCCCAGCAAGGCCAATATTTTAAAGTGGATGGCTAGTTTACTTTACCGAAACAGTACCCATCCAGAGATTAAATTATCACCTATATTTATTGGATAAAGGTGTTTGCCAGATTAACCGGAGGCTCTATTAAACGGAGTCCACCGTATTATTAAAGGAATTTAAGTAGCAATTTTGAGTTAGGTCAGCTCAAGGTGGGGAAATATAAGAAAGATTTTCCATAGAAAAACAGCTTCAAATTGTTTTATGATAAATCCGGAATGATTTTATTTATTTTTTTCCAAATGTATGGATAAAGTCTTTGATCACAGATTGTGCAATCCATACTTTACTACTTGTATAGTTCAAAAATTCAACATATACAAGTAAGTTACTCTTCCTTGCGGTACGCAGTTGCGTACACGAAGCGTCCTCATTAGGCACTTTTCGAGCGCCTAGGTTACTCCTAATCAACCGATAATTTGTGTTATGTATTACTAAGTATCCTATGTATGCTTTGAAAGTCACTCTCTAAGTCGAATATTCACGATATGTTGTTCGAACACTCGATTACCTCTGTAGCCGTTAAAAGTATACGAACTTTTGGAAATTTCTTTACTTTATGTACATAATTAACAACAAAAATTGATTATACAATGTTAAAAATCATATTCGGAATCAATTGACCAATCAAATTAGGTGCGAATTGTCGGTATTCCTACTGAACCAGAACCATGAAACGTAAATCAGTCTGCTGTCAATTAAGTGGTCTTGAAGGTCGACACATTCAACAGCCATAACAAAATTCTCTTTGAACCATATACCTAGTGTATGTAAGTGAATGTACCACACAAACTTGAGCCAATTCCAGGAGAGTGACATTTTTGTTAACTGAGGCCTATATTATAGTCTCTTTAGAAAGTGGCGCAACCACTTAACATAATTATATCTCAAAAATATCATTCCGATTCAAATTTTCTTTAATGCCTACTATGTCCATAGAATGTCCTCTTGCTGAAAACATTTCTTCGTAAACTCTACTGGCCTACTCCAATCATAGCCTGGGCTAGTATTTGAAACATCCTGCCTATTTTATTCGTACACATTATTCTCCCTTTAGCGTTTTGGTGTATCGGGCCTATAAGCTTTAGTTTTGGACCGATATGCCTTCAGAGAAGGGATATCGTCCATGATGTCCCTTACAAATATTTCTGTGAAGTTGATAAATATACAATTTCTCAAATTACGTATTAATAATTAGAATGCAAATTTTCAGCTTTATACTTCATTAGTTTAACATTGTACTTATATTTTCTATGCAAAGAAAAATATCTTTTTTTATTATTCGAGAGGTTTTCTATATCAATGAGTCTTCGTGTAAATAAAAGCACTGCTAAGCTTGCTTTCAAAGGCATTGGACGTCAGGTTGAAAAAATGAAGCTGGGTTTCGGAATGGTTGAACAGACAAAAGATGATAACCTTGCTTTTCTAGAGAACAAATATTTTCAGGTACATAAAATTTCGTCTTAATAGAAAGAATTCTACAATTAATTTTGTATATTCTTTTTCAATGTCAAATCAATCCATTTTTATTCTAATGAATGTATTATTAATGCTGCACCTAGCGTCAGATTTTGCAAATTACCTGTGAGGAGGAGGAATAACGATTATACTTAGGGGGTAGTATTATCAACCTACAGTTGAGCCTCATTGGTACGAACACGGTTAATACGAATTTCCGGGAAGACAAACAAGAATTTACACAAAATCAGGTTCCCACAATGGGTTTTCAATCGATATTGCCACGCTTAATACTTTCTCCTGATACAAAGTAAATTTTGTAGGTCCTCTCGTGTTTGTATTAACGAGGTTCTACTGTATAATGTGAATTTGTGCCATTTTAGTCCTAAGGCCCTTCGGCTGGAACGCGGGGTATCTATGAGTATTAGGCTGTGTATTGGGCGCTTTACCAGTCGCTCAACTTCCTACTGCAATGCCAATAAGGATGGTTGCATCCCTCAATTATATCCTATGGGATAGCATTCTGTATATAATCCCTAACTGTAGCTTGTAGATTTCGACTATACCGTGAACTATGTAAAATAAGGATTGGATACTACAATTACTCAGGTAATCATCAAGTTTCACGAATATTATGTGACGAATCACACATTCCACATTTAGAAATTATTTTCAGGTCGGAAAGAAGTCATATGATCCCCAAAAGGCTGATATATCTTTAAAATGTAAAAGCTATAAAAACTAACATTGATCTCTGATTTCGAAGTTCTATTATGAAATATTCGATTTTCATAATATAATTGTTATTATGAAGTTGCCTAGTTGCT
This sequence comes from Oopsacas minuta, assembly GCA_024704765.1. Taxonomy (NCBI): domain Eukaryota; kingdom Metazoa; phylum Porifera; class Hexactinellida; order Lyssacinosida; family Leucopsacidae; genus Oopsacas; species Oopsacas minuta. The sequence goes on from JAKMXF010000296.1 coordinate 287,403, forward strand.
GAAACTATGGCACTTCTATGTCAATCTTAACTTATAACTCGATAATCGTTACAGTTATAGCCTACAATACTGAACTTCCCATATCCTGAGGATACATTTTGATGTGATATCTCTGGATTTTATTGCGTAATGTTAAAACTACCATATATGGGCATATTCACAATTACACCACATTGCTAAAAGCTTTCATATCAGATTGTATTATCATTTTGTTGGAAGTAGTGTCATTTCTATAAATTAGCTATCCTGATTTGGTAATAATTGTAACAAGTTAATATTGAAGTATTTTTTACTCGGCACCAAGTCCCTCGGTTAATTTTTCGTATGAGATAAATTTTTATTATCCATGATCCATCAATATTCCATTTAATGGCCTTCTGTGGTAGTACCGCAGCACTTACATGGCTCTAGATTAATATCTGGGCACTTCGTGTCTCTAATATTATGAAATTCTCAAAACATCGAGTTTTTGATTGTTTTGCAGTCATGATTACCTAATAATCCCATGATGAGTTTGCATTCGTCTAAAATCATATTGTCAGAATGTGTGGGATATTGATAGGTACCTGTGATTCTAATTTCAATCTTGTATCATGTATATTTCCTAAGCAGTGGTTAATAATGTGATTTTCGAAAATCTAAAAGGTGACAATTGCCTCATAATTTCGTCATATGTGTGATTTTCGGCCAAGACTCGAACTTGTTCGAGCCAGGCCCAAAATACCGCTGTATGCCAAAAATCAGTCCTGTTGGTCCTCTAGTTTCTTCAATTAATTCTGGAAATACAAACATATATATATATATTTTCACATTTATCTATAGATTAATTGCTTTTCAATTCATAATAATGTATCATCTCTGATCTCAATTTTAACTCAAGAACGACCCCTTGCCATTCCCGAGTTTGTCGCACGCGGTTTCGGCTATTCGCGGACGATATTCCTTGTTCGCGACTCTTTCCCTCCATTCCCGGTCTTCTTCACATTTCAGCTATTTGATCGAAAATTTTACAGTGTTTTCTAAGTATTTCCTATATTTTCTATTACCATCGTATATGTATTGAGTTTGTTTTTCCTCCATTGGCATTATATATTTCATGTAACTCACTACTCCATATGTTGTATATATGTTTTAAGACCTTAATCTCAAAGTGCCATCTGTGCAACATAAGTTTAACAATCTAGTTTTGGTGGATTATTGAAACTATATTATTCAACTTCCAGGGCGTTCAATAATTCTTGCGGGTGATATAATAGAACAGCGTACAAACACTATGCACACTAATTCACTACATTATTTATTCGAAGTAATCCCCTAGTGCAGATACACACAATTTTAACCTTCCCACCCACTTTAAAACACATTTCTATACTCTTCTTCGCGGATGGATTTGAAGTACTGGTACAGGCCTGTTCCGAGTGCTTGTAATATGTTAAAATATTTGCCTTGAAGGTAGATTTTAAACTTCGGGAATAGCCAAAAATCACATGGAGCTAGGTCTGGTGAGTATGATGGATGGGGAAGTAACTCTAACCCTTCTACATTTAAGAAATTTGTGGGTAGCTTAGCTGTATGGGAACTGGCGTTATTGAATGAAATCTTCATTCCTCTAGTTCCGGTTTTCGGACGCACAGTGGGCTATTATTGCGAATTACTAGTATTAGGGTTTTGCGCGTTAAATTTTAGATTAGGGTTATACAATGCATTATTACTGTGTAGTAAGTCGACTATTCAGGTTCGTTTCTTGATTTCACTTTTGTTGTATCACATCAGGTTTGCAATATATGATGTAATCTTAATTACCATACAGAAGTCTAGATATTCACGTAACTTAGTTTTTATTAGGAGAAAACGAGTATATTAATATATTATAGTAACTGAAGAATAACTAACATACGAGTATCTTATTGGTGAATTAATGTTAAATACAAGAAGAGTTCATCTATGGAATTTTAAAGAAGAGAATCTTCATTATCAATAATATATTGTCACGTTTCCGCTTGCCTGTTTTTTAGACAATTTTTTTGATGGCCTACTTGACCACAGGTGGAACAAATGATGATCCTTCTGACTTTTCATTCAGAATTGAACAACCATAGATGTAGAGCCTCATTGTAATATCACTTAATCCACTTAGAAATTCTGATTTCCTGCTCAAATGTGTTGGGAACTCTCGGATCAACTCATGTCCTTGTTCTAACCCTTCTTCAGAAAGACTACACAATCCTACCCTGTCTTCTCTCAATAAACTGATGGGCATGAGCAAAAAATTTGTGGAGTGATTGCTAATGAGACCCAGGGATATGTTTGTAAGATTAGTAAGTAGGTTTCTTGACTTAACACACGAAATCTGTCTACATCAACAACTTCGCTACTATTAGCAACTCTGAGTAATGCAGATAAATTCCTGTGAATCTCTGTTAGAGCATCTCTATAAACATTCGGTACAAACGATAAAACGATCCTAAAACACTGTTTTTTATATGAAAAATATGTTCTTGTCATGTGATTAGGCTTGTGTTCCCACTTCCTCTTGGTTTTTCGAATAATAAGTTCGTAAGCTCATGGATACGCTTACATACTAAACCTCGACAATCTCGCACCATTTGATCCTTAGGCGACTTGGACCTTCCTGCTGCAACTCGATAGATGAGGTTCAAGAACCAATCTAAAATCGTTAGATAAGAATGTAAAGGTGCTGCAGGAAATACATCAATGCCACTTGCAGGTTCGTGTGTAATCCCATACCATTGCTTTGTATCGTAACTCATCAACTCTTTTCCATCAGAGGTTATCTGACGGATTGTCTCTTTGATATCCTTTATCGAACAATTCAAAGGTAACCCACAAACAACTTTTGTAATACTATTTATATCACTTCGGGTTGCTTTGCAGGCAATACATGGCGCTCCTCTTTTACCTGTCATTGTTGCTAAGGTTTTTCCGTCAATTATTGAGGCTTTGACTTCTAACATGTCCATTAAGTGATCAAAACCATTCTCATTAAGTGAACAATTTCAGAGTTTAGTAACTTGCTCAATTCTATAACAGTGTAAATAGTCTCCTTTTGGCAAATAAGTGCTACTGGTTGGTTGGAAAAACACGAGTTATGATGTCTATTTTCCCACAGAACATTCCCGAATCTATCTATTACCTGAAGGGTTGAAACCATGAAGAAAATAAATTTAATCGGTCTATATTCAAGTGTGATAATATCCCAGGAGAGGAATGAGATCCAGAACCATCCAGTCCATGCTTGATTTTAAGTGTTGATGGATACAATTGTGGTACACGAAATGTAACACATATTCTTTTAACAATCGGTCAAAGAGAGAAATTACATGTGATGAGTAAGATATATGGACCGCAATAGGATTGGAAACATTTGGATACCAGCTAAATGTTGGAACAATTAACTTTCTAATTTGCAAATATTTCCCAAGTTGTCAAAACGAGGCCTTATTGGAGATAATATTTAAGATCTCTCCATTTTCCTTTCCCCATCTTAAGTTGATGTGCCAAGAATGTTGATTTTTCTGGTGAAACTATGTTACTGAGGGTTGGTATCGATTCTTCGTTATAGATTTTCCAAGCGATATTTGCGATGCCTTTAAAACCAATTTGTTCTACAGCTACAAAATACAAGAGGAGAGCAATATAGCGAAGAACAGAATTATTTTCGAGTTGCGCTAACTGACGGAAGTAAGTATCCCATTCTGATCAAGCCTGGTCTTTTAGAACCAACTTGGATATCATCAATTGATTTCTCCTCTACATTAGGAACCAATATAACGCCGCTTTCTTTATCACAGCCTGAAACAGAATGAAATGATTGGGTGCTCGTAGGTTTAACAGGGATCCATGAAATACTTGCACTCCACCACACCATCTACGCTCTCGATAGATTTCTTACTCTTTCTGAGACAAAATGATATTTTAGACATTAGAGAGTATACAGAATGTCTCTTGTCTTCCTCGAGATTTAGTAAACGCATCACTTCATTAGCTGCATGATAGATATCATAGTTGTGAGCCTTCAATATGATAGCCAAGTGGAGACGTGTTTTCTGGTTTTCAGATAATATTATTGGTTCAGCCATTTTTAAATTGATAAGTAGAAGTTTAATAGGTTATCAAGTTACTGAATTTGTATGCTATCTCGTAATATGCAGTCTATATAAATAATTATTGCGTTATATTGGTGTCAAATGACCATGTAATAGCATTACATTGTATCATAGCAACGTAGATGTGAGAATGGAAATTGACAAAATTTAATGTGTTGCGCAGTGAAGCGACATTTGTACTTTTAATATAATGTTTATATTACTTGATAAGAAGAATATATACTAAAAATTCAGATTGGAAACTAGTGGAAACAATATTTGCTGCCACCGAAATATGACCTATGACCAAGGGAAATTTCTACAAGTTTTTCACAGTAATGTATCCATAGTATTTGATTAACCTTTTCGTTCCTGAAGAAAATGAACGATATATTCAAATTCAGCGCACACTCTTTGCTTGGAAAGCATGTAAAAAAATAATAGTGCATCATATATTCAGCAGATTACTGAAATACCTTCAGTCATTTATATAATCGATGTATAAACATAGAAACAGCAATGAAGTTCTACATTTGATTGACCACAAAAATAGAAATACTTAACTATTTCATGTGATACTTTACATATTCCTCGTTGAATATATCTAGAATCTAATTCATAATTCAAAAAGGCATAAATAGAAGGTAAGAATTTAGGCCTAATGCATCCTAGTAGCCCACTATGCGGGCGGCACTTTTCTATATTTTTTATCAAGTTTGGAATCACTTGCTCTGTAAAGAAAGTAGCAGCAACAGCTTTGCCACTCTCACTAGGTAATTGCAAGACAATTCCATTACTATTGAAGAAGATGGTATGCATAATCTTGTGAATTTGTGTATATAGTGTATGTGTCCTGTTCTATGATATCACCTGCAAGTCTTATTGAACCCCCTGGTAGAAACATGTTTAGTTAATTTCCCATTTTCGTGTCTTGTGTTGCTCAAAACGAGAATGTTGAGTCTATAGCAATAGTAACTTACATCCGAAAGCTATATGCTAGTGAAGTTAGGAATCATGATCTTGTCAGTTCATGCAGCAATTGATTGAGTGGGACATTCAGAGGTATTGTTAGACGTTTACCGTTGGACAAATTGTTATCTTGCTTGATAAATTTGAAATCGGGAAGCGAAAGTATGCGAAATTGCACCAGCTCTATAAGTCAGAAAACATGTTTCCTCCCTACAATAAAATCTCTGAATGAAAGTTTTATACTTCCACTCTCATCTAAAAAATTTCAGATTTAAAATGTTGTTTATTGTTTGCTCAAAATTATTCAATGACAAGATTGGCTTGAATATAGATCAGCCAAGCAGTGATGGAGGCACTTCTTCTACTGTAAATGTAGCAAGATCGTATTGTCTCACTAATAAAACCCACTTATTGCGTGTGCACTATGATTCCGGAAGAATTAAGGGAGCTGATACGTACTTTGCAAACCAACCTCTCTGTAATATTACGTGTATCAACTCTAATAATGCTATTGATACAGACAAATTGGACACACTTTATAACGCGACATATGAATTAATACATTGATTTTCCATGAGCAAGTGTAACACTTTATCTTCTAGGTTCCTATCTCATTCTGAATTAATACGAGATTCTAACAACTGTTTCGGATTAATGACTTTTCACAGGAAGCAGTTGAAGGGTGCAATGAATTGATTACGAAATATTCTTAGCATCTTTCAAAATAGTTTACTTTCACTTCAATCGCAAGAGATGCATTTGTACGTCTCCTTAGTCAAATAGACCCTGTCCTAGCGAATAGCTCCATGTGCAGTGAAATCTGTGGCGAATTTGGACATACTTGTCGCTTGATATGTGGTTTCGGCAGCTTGTACCCCAAGAGCAAGATGCTTTGTTCATATACTCCATTGTTGATAATTGATTATTCTAATATATATTTCCACTTAGTATCAGCAAAAATATCATAAAATAGTAAATGTCTACATATCATGAGGAAGATATCATTAAACTTCATGGCTTATTCAAAATAATATTATTCAACCACAATTAAATTTATTGACATGAGTTTATTTTTCTTTCATAATAGGCTTAATCTTCCTTCCTACCTACTTCAATGTTGATAGTTGCAACGAACTCGTAACTACCGGTTTGCTATACATCAATAATAAATACCATATGGCAAAGAAGTATTTTAATATCTAATTTCATTAAATCCCCATTTAGAGCCACTAAAGATCTGCAATATCTGCCATAATAATATTTGGTATGGACAAATGAAAATTCATTTATAACATGTCCATTACTTTTATTTATTTGAGGGTTTTACTGTAGAATATAGATTTAAGTATTACGATACATGAAGTACAGAGAGTATGGCCGTGGTATCGAAAGCGACCTAACAAACAGCCCGCATTTCGTTATTACCAAAGTGAATAAAAATTATTTTACCTAGCAGCATAGAAACCTAAATTTAATCGAAATATGTCTACCTACGAACCGATATCTGGATATCCGAGACGCCGCCTCCCTCAACCGGGCGCCATTTTCTGAAATGAGTGAAATTTGACCAGTTTCAGTATATTTTCGTCATAATTGAGCTGTATTTACTTGTACTTCATATCTAAACGTTACCTTGTAACTAAAACCGTTAACAGTGTTTCTTTACGAAGAAAATGTCTATTATATGGAAGGTTAATGAAATGTGCAAATTACAGTAAAAACATTTTAATATGATGATTATTAAAGCATCTATTATTTTGTTGAATTGTTTGAACATAGGCAGGTATCATTTCTTCAAAGTCAGTGTGGGTCAAGATAGGCCCATTTATTGCTATTTTCATTTTCACCTCTATTGCTAATTTGTTTTCAGATTTGAGTGTGATAAGCGGATACTTAGACGAGCTTTGATCAAATTCATCTAACTAAAGGGGCGATCACGCGATCCAGGTTCCGGTCTTCAAAATATTAGCGCTCCAGGCCAATTAATGCTCTTATAATTACAATAATTGATAATCCGTGTTAAATATAAGTACTGAGTTCTACTTTAATTCGAATTTTTACTGTCTCATAAATATTATACGCAAACAGCACCTGTAATTTAGTCGTAGTTAGATTCACAGACTTGCTGTGGAATAATATGTGACAAATTTTGAATCTACAGTGTTGTTTAGCATGTAAAAGTGAAACTTACTTTGATGTTTATCTTAACTATATCTTTTATGAATGCCTAATAGCCATTTTGGCTTAATTTCTATGGTTCCTGCATTATACACTTATCAGATTATATAGGTCCACTATACCTTATTTCTCAACTTTCATAAATCGAATTATTTTTAGTTTTTAGTACAGTATAGATTGCATATTTGGTAAACTTGTTTCATAATTTGTAATAATACATGCATCATAAGCATTTGGAAATTGCCTGCATGCAGGCCCGATTATGGAAAGTGGGGGCCCTATGCCCAATTTTTTAAGTGGGCTCTCATCACAGTTAGAATATACTGACATCATATTGTGACAAATTCATATGAACAATTGATGGCTACTAAATTCGAATTTGAAACTCTATTTATTGCCAGTTATTATTAACCTAGTTCCCGCAGTCCAATAAGACCCCCAAATGCAGGGCTCTCAACCTAGAAGCCTTAAAAATCGTGAGATTCGTCAAAAATTCACGATTCTATCTTGAGATGTGCAATTTAGTATTAGCTTGCTGTGAAAAGATCATGGATTCAGCAGTATTTATAGACCCGAAATCGTGAGACTCACTGCGAGGTTGAGAGCCCTACAGATGCATAAGTCCAAAAACCGTGGTTATCCGTAATTTGAGGGCCAGTAGCTGAGCCGGGAATTTCTGGTGCGGATAATTGAATTACACTGACATTCCAGATAGTTAGAAATATCTTGAGGGGGTATACATTCCCTATCTCCCTACTCTGTCCGTCAGTGGTGGCGCCCTAGCCTATTGCTTATTTGGTTTAGTGGCTAATCAGGCTCTGCTTGCAGGCCTTACATTGCGGCATTCCCAAATGGGGCCTGGGAACCTCTGCTTTATTGATTTCTCTCATTTATTAGCACCAGCAATGTTCTACAAAGTTTCTCAAATCTTTGCGCGAATATTATGACTGTCAAAAATCTCTATACGCTGCTCATCTTCAATTGCAATCTTCGATGACAAATTTCTATGATGTTGATTGGATTAATAGAGATGAACTTCTTGACAACTTTGCACAATTTTCTCTCATTTATGAACAGCATATTTCGAAGGTTGTTTTGGTATTAATTATTGACCTAATTATAACCGTATATGCATTTTTGATATTTGTCTTTCCTTTCCTAGTTTTGATCACACGTTATTTTAACTTAGCAGATATGCTTGAACACTCCTTCCCATACCCTAGCAGTAACTTTTATACCTTATTTCTTACCAAGTACGCAATCTTGAAAATACCATAAGAGTTTGCCTATGTAAGTTTTTGCAAACCCTATTTCCTATTCGAGTAATTCAAATTTGTTTAGATCGAATCTTGTATCTTTTATCATTAATCCTCTGAATTGTTGCTTTCTAACTTATTTTTGCTCTATCATCACTTTTACTCACTCTCACCTTAGTTTATAATTTATTTGAATACAGCAAGAGTAGATTGGTTTCTGTTTATGCTTCAAAAATTTCTTAAAGGCCATGCTACAACTTTCAAAAACATTATTCTTGGTGATGAGACATGGATATCATATGACCCTATACTAAGCCGCAATCATCCATTTGGATCTTCAGATAAACCATCACTTAAGAATTGACCCGAAGTAACTGTGGTGGTGAGCAAATGGTTGTTTCTTTGGAATTTATTTGCATAAATAGACAATTCGATTCATTGAGAGAAAAATGTCAATTCTGAATGGTATACATCAGATTGTGCTCGATAAGTAATAGAATCGTTGTGTAAATGGCATCAGAGCTCAAAGTTTGCCTCCTCAATTGTATCATGACAACGCAAGTGCTCATACCTCATCAAAAACTCTGGATTTTTTTATTGAAACAATGTTAGATTGTTATCACACACCTCACATTCTCCCGATCTAGTCCATGTGACTTCTTCCTATACGACAAGGTTTAAAAATAATCAAAGGAACCAAGTTTGACATACCGGAACAAGTCGTGTAGGCCTTTGAGAAAGTAATTGGAGACATACCCAAAGATGAGTGTATAAATTGCTTTGAAATTGGTATAGGAGGATGATTTCATATATCCAATTCCTGTTAATACTTTAACGAATGTGTTTTAAAGCATTTGCATGCCTATTTGAACCTCATCTTTTCAAATGAAGTTTAAGGTACTTATTTAGAGACCCTCTAATGTGCTTATTTTCAGAATTGCTCGGATTATGTTAAGATCTAAATTGTACATATAACTATATTACTAGGGTATGTCTGTCTTATAACACTGTTTTACGGCAATTTGGCTTCCTGAATAACGGATATTGTTTCTATGCGTATTTACCATCCTGATTCCAAAATTTCCACTATTTCTCTTCATTCGTTCTTGTTTTGGAGAAATTCTCATTGTATTTTTTGCAAATTTTATCTATTATTTTTGAAATTTCTTGTATGGCTCTTTAAATTCGATATTTATAAATATATTCAATGTTACTTCTTTCGACAAGTATTTCTCTTGTAGCTAAGTGATTGGACTAATGCTCAACAATTGCTTTGTAGCTAAGTGATTGGACTAATGGTATTCAAGCTATTCGAATTTTCAAGCTGTCAGCCAGGTGACTACCCACACACACACACACACAATAGGGCTACGCTAGCATGAACCTACCCATGTTTCACACCTGCGATTTATCTCTTTAAAGAGTTTCTAATTGTTGGCGATTATATCTCTTATTGATCGCTAATTGATTAGTTGAGTGTTTTCTGATATCATACGCTATCACGGGCACGTCATCCCAACATTACTTCACTAAAACTACAATAGTCTTATTTTAGCAGGCGATATTTGGGTATTTGTTTTGGGAGCTTCGAATTTTCAGGATGCTTGCAAGACAGATCTATAGAGCACCTTATATGGCTAACATATTGATTTAACCTATACTATACAAATCGTAATTAGAGTTTAATCCAAATGTATGAGGTCATTAAATTTTGGCATAATTTACTGTATATGTAGAATATTCCATTTTGTTTAAGTTAAATCAAAGGCTTTTTGGTTTCAAAATGGCTAGATATTTGTCTTGTCAGTATCCTGAAATTTTGCAGCTACATAACACTTATATCCACAGAATGCTATGGAAGATACGAATATTGTCATTTCAGTGACGTAAGGTTCATATAACGTACCATTATATCGCTATATCTCAAAAGAAAACACGATCAATCTTTTAGCTCTCTTCAAACATATATTTTTCAGGAAGAAAAAATGTGTCTAACATTTGTATACCAGTGTCATTTTTCAGCACCGATGTATTTTGCCAGGCTCAAATTCATATACGTAGTATACTTACGGTGTGAAGTTAGCAGGATATTGAACCAGAGTCAGTTCAATAAACAAATTGTCCTACTTATACTCTTCAGATTTACCCAAAATTGTTATCAATCGTAGAGGAGTGTTGGACATTGTATGAAGTAGATTTTTCTTTAAGAATTTTAGCTTTTAACAACCTTTTCGTCATGACAAGTAGGGTCGCTTCTCTATTAATAAGACGCCCTAAATGTGAGAATTCGAATCCGAATATTAAGTTTATAATTGTGACCCATTGATGTTTATGTAATTTACTTTCTTCCAAAAATTGCAAAAACTCGAGGAGATACAAGTATTCAAAGTTGATGTTGGAGTTAAAGTGGAGAGATGAGTATCATTTTACAAAAAGTGGGGTCGGTTCAAACTCATTTCTTATCCTAAATCTAACTGAACCCTAATTATTTTGATACAAATCGATAGTAGAGATCTAAACATGTCAAACAATATCTATATTACCAGAAATACTGAAAATTATCACCCGCATCGACCTTCTAAAAATTGATAAATTTTCTTTTTTTTTTTGTCATTTACGTATAGGTATAGGAAGTCAAATGATCATACTTATTATAGTTCCAACTCTAACTTTCTTTCAACACTTCCAAAATTTAGCGCTTTGTCTTGTTGGAAATATATATTTTTATTTAATTTATTAAATTATATATACTAAATATATTTTGAACCAGTTACATAAAATATAGGTTTCAGATGTAATTACTTAAGAAAGTTGTGATATCTAGCAATGAAAGAAGCAGAGTCACGCCACTTGGTGGTCCAACTAAAAGTTTTTCAAATATTTCCTTCTTAAATACAACCCATCAACTAATATGTATAATTGTATAGTGTTAACTAAATATAGTATCCATTATCAGTATCGTTGTATTTAATATCTGTAGAAACATATTTCAGCTTCTAGATCTAGAATCCAAATCTCCATTTTCATTTTTGTAAATGATAAAAACCATATTCCATTCTCCATATCATTTGAAACTGAACATTACGTAGGTACAATACTGTATACATACATAAAATTATGACAACATTTCTACAGGTACTATCCGATATACATTTATACAGATAATATTCAGTCAAACTTGCCCACAGAAAGAGTTGATAAAAAGTACACAAGTGATAACAGCATCAATTTACAGTGATAGTTAGAAATTATAGTATTATATATCACTCTCATATTATAAAATTTCTTCCTTAAGATGGTTAGAATTGATAAATTGTGATATACATAATATCCAGAGCTATTATGAGCCCTAAGATCAAACAACCATAAAATTCCAACCATTTTTTTCTTATATACAAATATATCAGTTTTATCTCGTTAATTCTGCAACGAATAATTCTTATTTATGCTGCTGCACGAAATCTTCCTCTTCGGATCTGATTATATTACACAATCGGAAATATATAATTATTGCCAGGTATGCTTTCTTTTACTGTTCTCTATTTGTATAAACAACTGAATATACATATATTACAGGGGCATTCAATAAATACTAATCATACCATCTAAAACTATAGATACTTGTGTAAAGTTGGTAATTTTTGCTATGAATGTTCAAAGTAGTCTCCTTTATACGCTACAACTGAATTTAGCCTTTTAACCCAACTAAGACTATGTGAAAAAAGACCACGTAAATGGACTAGGTGGAGTAAAAAATCTTGGGGTACGAACATATCCCGCTCAGTATATATTCGCACTTTGTATTTGGGGTACGAACATACCCCACTCAGTATATATTCGCACTTTGTATTTGGGGTACGAATATACCCCACTCAGTATGTATTCGCACTTTGTATTTGGGGTTTGAATATACACCACTCAGTATATATTCGCTCTTTGTTTTTGGGGTACGAATATACCCCACTCAGTATATATTCGCACTTTGTATTTGGGTACGAATATACCCCACTCAGTATATATTCGCACTTTATATTTGGGTACGAATATGCCCCACTCAGTATATATCCGCACTTTGTATTTGGGTACGAATATACCCACTCAGTATATATTCGCACTTTGTATTTGGGGTACAAATGTACCCCACTCAGTATATATTCGCACTTTGTAATTGGGGTACAAATATACCCCACTCAGTATATATTCGCACTTTGTATTTGGGGTACAAATATACCCCACTCAGTATATATTTGCTCTTTGCGGGGACAAATATAGTCCACTCAGTATATATTCGCACTTTGTATTAAGCTTTAGTGAACCCGACGTAAGCAGAGCTTAAATTCTTGATTCGTTTGGTTGTAGCCCTTGCATCCACAACTTGCATACAACTTGTTTCACAACCCTTCATTTGCAAGTATGATGTCCATGCAGAAGAACTTGTCCTAAAACATACAGAGAAAGACGCATAATATACTATCTGACGAACAACTTAACTGCTTGGCCCTGAAAGTCAATCAGATCGACTTGTCCTCGAGATCCAACTTTGTTTGTCAGTATTGGATGAGTACCTTTATTTTTCAGCGATTTTCGGCATTTCTGAAGCTGGCCTTCCTGACAGATTCAGGCAAATGCCATAACAATGTTCCCCGAAAAAGCCTGCATTAGTTGAGCAAAGAGTCGATCTCTTCCCAGATGTCTTCCTCCTTTCGAATGAACTATTTTACAGAGATCAAACAACTCCTCTTTAGCGATGGTTCTCAGCGGATTAGGTGAGTGTAATTCAAGCAAAAAATTGGTGTTCAGTAACTCTGAACATGAACTTCTTTTTGTTGCTATAGTATCTCTGTCGTTCTGCTCCTTTGTACTTGGAAAAGTAAGAGAAAGAATATTCGAATTTCAACAATTTCGTCAGTTGTTACTACAGTTAAAAATGGAGTTGAAACTTCTTAAATACACTGATAAAATTCATCTTCCCGATGGCACATCTTCACTCAAATTTCGTTGATATGTAACAATGTAATACATTAACTTTCTTGTTGGGCCTCATGTATGTAAAACAAATGCAGAAATCACTACCCACAATGTATTTACATATTTAATACTATTTTGGTTCCTTCACGAATTGTGAGTTTATTCATCCAAAGGTTTCGGCGTTAATAACTGTTGACGCTAAACAAGTAGACACTTAGTTGACAGTTGACAAGTGTAATATTTTCGTCACAGTTTCAGTCATCACATTTGTAAGCGATCCTCCGCTTTAGACAATTGTATCATTGTAAGGATATCGTAATCGAACATTAAAACCAACCATGAGACAGTAAGAAAGCACTTCGCCTGGCGGAACGCGTTTCGGGCATAACCCGTTTCGCATGCAAATCCATTTCGCCTGCAACATATGCACTAACCAGCTTAAATATTTCAACAAAGCTCAGTATACAATTATATATCCTGGAAATAATTGAAATCTACGGGTCTCTATCACCACGGTATATATATTTTGAAATTTTCTGTAAATCCTTTTGACATATTAGCATTTTACATTTGTGCCACATGGCACAACCCAAATAATGTTTGAGCCACTTCAAAGATTGATAAATATGTTTAAAAACTCGTCATATTCCCAACTATACAAATATTTCCTAATTAGGTTTGAGAATCTCAAATGGTTTAATTCAGCTTCCCGTTCTGATTCTAGTGATGTGTCACGTCTGCCACAGTTGCACAAAAATTAATATGCAAATAAATCAACGAAATTCGAAATTATAATCCTAAGCTAATACAGACCCATAGATTCGAATATACTATCAGAAATGTTCCACCTCATTTGTATCTTGTGCAATTACTAATTGGATATGGAAGTAGCACATTATCTTTTTAATGAGCAAAGTGTTACTAGAATATAAGTAAATTTCAAAGGCATTCAGAAATTAGGTTAGGATGATGTATACTACAGAGTTATATAGTAATATCAGTAATTTTTTCGTATGCTTTCACAAAAATTCGCGTATAGCCGTAGTCTATATTATTAAATCTCAATTGTTGTTTGTTTGTTCGTCCGTTGTCAAGGAAAGGATTTACGGTATGCAATTTTGAAATTATCGCATAACTATTTTTACCGTGTTTATCAAGGAAGTAAATAGAATTCAATAAATCTTCACTAAATATATCGAACATGCTGAATCCGATTTTCACACTTTTGGAATAATCATATTTAAATTTATTGTTGTTTTTATGAATAAACAGGAAACAAAATTAGCAAAAATTTACCTAGATACCTGCTCTCAACGGCTACAAAGGGAGTTGATATTACTAAATAAGTCAATAATATATACGTATATTTGTGAATAATATTGTTCTAAATACATATATCTATATTATAATACTCAAAGTGGCCATCAATTTGGTGGAGAATAATGGATACCTCGAGACGCAATGCGACGAGCCAAAGGCTCGGAGGTATGTATATTTGTTATTGGTGATATGAGAAATTGTGGTACAATCATACTTTCAACGACTATACAGGGGTAATCGAGTATGCTGAGTCTGAATATGGTATTGTAACAACATCAATATTATTAACTCTCAATTGTTAATTGTATATTTGTCCGTTGATATGTAAATATATTGTTGTTTTATGAATATACAGGAAATAATTAGCAATATCTCAAATTTACGCTGACACTTGCTCTCAACTGCTACAAAGGGGGTTTGTCTTACAAAGTATTTCAATAATATATGTGCCATATACGTATATTTGTGAATTACATCGTATTAAATATATCTATATTGTAATGCTCAAAGGAGCCATCAATTTGGAGAATAATGGATACCTCGAGGCGCAATGCGGCGAGTTCATCGCGAAGCGACGAGCCAAAGGCTCGTATACAATTATATATTTAGTGATGTTGTAGTACTCATGCTCGGGAAGTGTATTTATGAGTGTTCACACCTTTAGAGGCTAATACATAAATTTGGCATATGTACTCGTAGTGACCTCGAGAAATGCAGCTTACATTAGAAAGTTCTAATGTGTATATTTTCACACCTTTCGGAAACTTATATTTTAGCCCAATGAGATTGTGGGGGTTTGCAATTAGGTATATAAATACAAAATCGGTTCTGGTTATGTGTATGTTATTGTATTAGCACTGTAATGTATTTGAATTTATTGTGGAGTGTAATTCTATAGGTTAATAAAATCATACTAGTGTAAATATACTACTTAGCATATGATTAATCATATTTTCACACCTCTTTATCAATATTTCGAAATTATCCTTGATATTAGATTTAGGGGTAAACTGTTGCGTAGAATTCGATTCCAGCACTCTCAACTGTATAAAATGATTATTTACACGTAATATGATATTTCTTTCTAAAAATTGATATTAAGTAGAATAATAGGGGCGGATGCATTAGTCCAAATATTTGGTGATGCTTGCGTTAGTCCAAATCCCAAAATCGGCAATATTACAAATTGTTGGTGAATGAATGCATGTATTCACGGGGAATTTCACCGCGAGGCAATATAGTCATTTACTTTTGTTGTTTTGAATACTCCAAATACGCTCAGAAACTCACAGCCTGCTCCAGATCCAACTCGAATCCAATCAAACACCACGCCAGTTATCCAAATAGTCTACTGAAATGCTTATCTTCTCAGCTCAAGCCAATCTAGCTAGATAATCGATAAAAATTGCCAATTCTAGCACCTTCAAACGTGAGTTCTAAATACTCTCAGCAACTCACAGCCTGCTCCAGATCCAACTCACGCAAACATCACCCAAAGATTGTACTAATACTGATTTTGATATCTGGACTAATGCCGATTTTGATATTTGGACTAACGACGCGACCCCGAATAATAGAGTGATAATAATCTACTGAAATTATTTGGTAAAATTTTATTGGCAAAGAGGGTGAATTGATGCTTTGATATTTAGGTCTTAATAAATTTGTTAATCTTTCAAATATTGTCATTTGACTACTTAAACATCGGTAGATTCTCCGCTGAGTCCAAATATCAAGAATTTCGATTTGTATAAAATAGGTATTGTATGATTTCAAATTGTATCACAGAAGGACACATTAAAATGACAGCCACCGTCAGATGTCATATTAGTTATGGTCTTACATCTAAAAATCCTTAGATAACACCATCCATCTAGTTGTATGGCAAGTTACATGCATTCATGAAATATGGTACAATTCGATAATTGTTTACAAAATATCGCCTATATTGTTGGATGGGAAGTTGATATTGGATGAGCTAGGCAATGTATTGGTCTAAACTGTGACTGTCAACTTCGTTTTCTCGTAAATTTGCTTAAATGGATAATAGCATACGCAATAAAATGCTCTCCAATTACGATTTTTGACGAAAATCAAGATCAAGCGAAAGATGATCATGTTTAGGTTAGTAAATTTATTTATCATAATAATTTCCCCCTAAAAACATTCGAATTTTTCTGCTTCCCATCATAAATTTTTTTGTTAAAAATAATTCTACATTTTATTCAGTAGTATGTATTAGACAGGTACTAGAGGAATCAAAGTAAACCAAACAATCTAAATTACCAAAATGTATAATTCAATAAACAATCCTCAAACTAAACAAACTGCTCCAAACAAATCAATCAAATATCCAAGGAAGACTGGCACCCTCATCCATTCCAACTCCGCTCATCCATTTACCCTGGATCCTCTTAGACATATGTTGGTTGCCCGTATTATTGCAAAAGATAACCCAGTACTTACCAAACAGTGACTTCACTATTCCTCTTGTTCCATCTATAGTATAATTTTCGGCCATCTTTTAGTAAATGATTGAGCCTAGCGCCCCATTAGGCCATCAACTTAAATTACATAAGGTGTGAAGAAAACACGTGTCAATTCCGCAGCCTATGTATATTTCGTATTTTTGGCCTGCTCAGCTGAGAAGAGTACAGTTTTTACAATACGACCAGTCTAAGACTGAGCATTAGTGGCAACGACACGGATATCAAACAACCCCTTAGTTTGTGGGGCGCCATACTCCCCTAACTCCCAAACCTGGAATTAGCGCTGCCACTCCTAAAAAGTCATCTACTTCACTTACTATCGGTTCTCGAACTATGTCTTTATAAGCCATTGAAGCAATACAGTGAAACCCCGCGTATCGGGGCACCTTTTGCCAAGCAAAAAGTGCCCCGATAAGCGGGGTTCTAGGAAAATAGTTGTACACCCTTGTAAATATTACCGATTTAGAACACAAACATCATCATGACACACTCTGAAATATGACTGATAATTACGCAGAATACTACACATTCTAAGTTCACTAGGAGACTGTTATGCTATCTAAAGACTAGTTTTCTTGAAGAAATCTTCAATGGTGGTTTGCGTCGCCTCCATGTAGGCCCTTTCCTCGATAATTTGCCTATACCATGCCAGGTTGAAGCCACCTCCCAGCACTTCATCATCTCCACGTCCAGCAGCGTACAGCTCGATTGTCTCAAGTGCTTGCAGCACCTGTTTGTTGTTAGGAATTTCTGCCACATCATCCTCTGTAGTAATAATCTCGGTAGGTGCAATAGCCTGAATTGAAACTTCTTCCAGCTGGTCTTTCAATTCAGTCACCACCTTGTCAAACAATTCATCTGGCTCCACGACGGGGGGGAATATCTCCATCTGTTCCTCCTCATCAGAGAGCAGAGTCTCTGCCTCCGTTTCCAGTAGGGGTGTCTGTTGTGGCTCTACTATATCCCCTGCTTTAGAGAAGCCACAGTGGGAGAAGCACTTCACGATAGTTGCCGGTTTGAGGTCGCGCCAAGTTCTAAAAAGCCACACAATCACTCTTGCTAGATTGATTTCCTTGTACGGGTCTACTTCCCCACATTCATGAGTGAGAGCACTGAGAATAAAATTGTGCAGCTGCTTCCGATAGAGAAGCTTTACAGTCTGGATGATACCAGCGTCACACGGCTGGGTGCTGCAAGTAGTGTTCTTGGGGAAGAACACAACCTTCACAGCCCTGAATTCCATTTGTTCTACAATGTTGTGAACAGTTGCGTTGTCCATAAATAGCAGAACCTTGCGGCCAGCTTGATACATTAGGCTTTCAAATTCATTAATCCACCAGGAAAAGATGTCTCCGTTCATCCACGAACTTTTTTGTGATTTGTAGGAAATTGACATGTTCTCAAGATCGACACTACGAAGGCACCTTGGCCTGGTAGATTTACCGATGATGAGTGGTTTCACTTTTTCACCCATCCAAGAGCAGCATATTAGTAAAGTTAACCGCTCCTTCTGAGCCTTACCGCCATGACAGGCATCACCGGGCATTACAAGAGAAAGTGATGTAGTCTGTTTGTAGTAAAGCCCCGTTTCATCGCAATTAAAGATGTTTTTCGGGTCGTATCCTTCTATCAGCTCTGGGATCTGCTCCATCCAGTTCATCACCACTACTTTGTTGGCCGATGCCGCCTCGCCACTAAGGTGCCTTCCATGAATCCCATGACGTCTCTTTACTCGATCAAGCCAACCTTCAGAAGCAGAGAACCCTTGGATGTTGCAGTTCTCAGCCTTACGGGGGCAAGAGTGCGCAGCATTGGACCTTTTACCGGTATTCCATGCTCTTTGGCTCTCTCAAGAAAAAGGACGCATGCATTCTCGATTTCGCAGTACTTTGGCGCTATGTCCACAAGCTTTCTCCTTTTGAGGTTGTTTGGAATGTTTCCCTGAACATCCTTGAGATTCTCGATCTTGTCACGCTGATCTCTAAGGATTCTCCCGACCTGACCTTTGCTACTTCCAACCTGCAAGGCGATTTGCCTCTCGGATTTGCCTGCCTTGCTGAGTTCAATTACTTCAGCACGAGTCTCTATTGGGAGTGGATGACGCTTAGCCGCCATTGTACGTATATAAATACTAAGTTTTCAGGCACAAATATATGTTCAATAAGGAAACAAACTCTATTCGAGGTGCCCCGATACGCGAATGCCGCCCCGATACGCGGGGTTGATTTTAATTGAAGAATAACAAATTTCCATCCTACTGCCCCGATAAGAGGGGTGCCCCGATACGCGCCTGCCCCGATATGCGGGGTTCCACTGTACTATGTTTTACTAGCCTAAACGAATTTTCTACACTTTCGTTACTGTCTGTTACAGTAATGTCTTTGTCACAACATGATCTAAACAAAATAATTCCACTCCACAAGGGTAGCAATGGCATGCAGTATGTTGACAAAAATTCAATTATGACAGGGAAATATGAATTATTTATATCTTTAGAGATGTTCTCTTTATTCTTAATTTGAGATTTACACTTTAAATCTTGTTGCTAGTAATGTTTACCAAAAGGGGACTTTTTTTTCTACTTAACTGCATTTTCATTTACTATTATAGAATCAAGCTCTTCTGGAATGTAATTACCAATAATATATGCTCCTATAGCACATTCTTCAAATTCGATTACACTATAATTTGTTTTTGTAAAATTGGCTTGTATCTCAAAACATAAATTGAAACATAATTTTTCAATTAGATTATCAATTTCGTTAATATTTTGCTCGTTAACATAGGATCAAAAACATTTAAGATCACTTGTTTGGTTTCTATTCAAGTTTATTCTTTTTATCTTGATTATAACTAATCCTATGCGTAACTTGGTCTGGGCAAACATGCAAAATTGTGGGAAAATTTATATCTTCACCACTTATTGCAAATTTCTTACAATTTTGAAGGTAATATAATATACGAAATTTATTAAATACTAAACAAGTACTATGTATCATCGCCCAGCCTTGTCCATTTCAACTTTTTGTATTTGAATCTATTTATTTAAAACTGATTTAACATTTGAACTTCGTTTATTTACAAAATGTGATATTTCTGCAGTCCCATGATCACAGTTATCATCTCTACCACAGGAACTGGACTAGTAACACATTCTGGTGGTTGCGTTTTCAGAGCACAATATAATATTTTCTTTACTCAGGAAGATGTTTTAGTACGTTATTAAAGAACCTGTTGTTATCTAAATAGAAAATTATTGGCTGATTCAGAATGAGTTCAGCAAGTAGATTTGTTTCGAAGTTTACATATGAACTATGAAATGATCTCTTGAGAAATATTGGAAACAACCTAGAATACGAGAATCCTGTAATATATACCTAAAATATTGTTGAGTGGCAGCTGCTTCTTCCATGGATATTAGAAAATGTATCTTTAGATTTAATTTCTGACTTTACCTTCCTAACAGTTATATAAAGGAAGGATCCTGCATGTTTTCAGGCGATTCTGTGAATGAATGAATTTGAAATTTCGAAAACACTCTTTGCCATTTTTAGAACCCCATTGTGACTGTTTCTTTCAGAATTTCATGATTTTACCTGTATTATTGTAAACGTCCATGTCTCAGCTATCGATTGTTTTCAAAATATAACAGTTTGAGTGTAATTTGGATATCAAGTATCAATTTGAACTGAACCTACTTTTTTACATTGATACACACCCCCTCCACTATAACTCCCTATTCAATTTTGAATACTTGTA
The DNA here is from genome assembly GCA_024704765.1 of Oopsacas minuta. Classification (NCBI taxonomy): domain Eukaryota; kingdom Metazoa; phylum Porifera; class Hexactinellida; order Lyssacinosida; family Leucopsacidae; genus Oopsacas; species Oopsacas minuta. Next base: position 308,448 of record JAKMXF010000296.1, read on the forward strand.
TCTCCTCGAGTTTATGGAATTTTTGATAAAATTTATTTACATAGACGTCCATTGGTCACAAATATAGACAACAAATTTCAGATTCGAATTCTCACTTTTGAGTCGTCCTTTTAATAGAGAAGCGACCCTACTCGTTGTGATAAAAGATGTTAGTTGAATGTAAATATAAACAATAAAAGGATGAGAGTTAGTTAAAGAAGACAATGATTCTGAATTATTGATTAAAATATGTAATAGCTCGATTGAATGTTTCTATTCGCATTCACATGAGCTATTACGTATTTTATCAACAATTCGTAACCATTGTCTCCTTTAACTAACTCTCAACTTTTTACTACCATTCAGCCATTATCCTTTCTAAAATTCTTGAATAAAATTGCTCCAAATGTAAAGTATTGATGAAACATAATCTTTCTTTATCCTTGCACACTTTCTATGCAATCTGCGTTTCAGAACAGCAAATAGATTTTCTACAGGGTTTTGTTTATGGCTTTGGCTTAGCCATTCTAACATATTTCTTCATGTTTTTCACCATCCACTCACTCACAACCTCTGATGTGTGTTTTGGATCGTTGTCCATGAATCTAAACCATTTCTGTAAAATTTCTGTGCTTGAGCCAACAATTTGCATTCTAGAATTTTAGTTTCTACGGCTTCCCTAAACTTCAATCATGTCAGGAATAACGTCCATGGATACGCGGTCTTAACTATGTATTTTATCACGTAGAATTCAATGGGAATAGTTTTAAAATCGATTTCCAGGTAAATTTAGATGAATGATTTATATAAAATTTCACACCTTTATTCTATCTTAAAATACATCTTATCTCTCAATCTATCATGTTTTGTTTTAGAGTATATTATCAAGTTATGGCAAGTCATTAATTTTTGTTATATTAGTGAATATATTTACAATAACCAATAGAGGGGGGTATTAAATTATGAATTTTTATGGAATTGAGAATAATGGGAAAACTATATATGTAACAATTTCGATTATTATCCATGGTGTATGGAAACAGTATTTGCATTACGTTTATGTTACAATGAAATTATTTCGATTTTCAGCAAGATATCTATCTGAGAATCTTCAAATTGAATTCCACTGATAATACCTTTTTGATACCCGATTTCCATTGTTCATAATTTTCAAATTTGATGGATGTTGTGGGATTCCATATTTCCCCAAGAATTATACAAAGGTTGTTCAATAAAAAGGAGACTTATTTTCATAATTCACATAGTAACCTATACTTATCATAATTGATTATCAAATGTTTCTATAAATTCCCCTTTATCTTTATACATCGTTTCCATCGTTCTGGTAACTTTTCCAGCCCATTGGTACAGAATTCTTTAGGGGTCCTTTTTTCCCACTGTTTTTTTTCATACTCCAGCCGTTTGAAATTCTCAAATTTCTTCCCTCGAAGAGGTCTCTTCATCTCTCCAAACAGCCAGTAGTCGCTGGGAGCCAGGTCTGGACTATACGGGGATGGGGAGGCATTCGAATCCTAAGTCGTCAATTGCAGCCATTGTCTTGGAGCTTGCAGTCTGTCAACTTGAAATTGGGAAAATCTTTTTCGATGTTAGAATGTTCCTAATTGCTTTTTCAAATTGGAGATCGTAATAATATTGATACTTTGTGTTTTTCAACTATTTCTAGTCATTTCTTAACCAACTGAACTTCTCTAGCTGACTGCGGTAACAAAATATTTCAATTTATACTTAGTTGCTAATCAAATAATCTATATAAATATTTATCACTTGAATTTCTCGCAGCACTTCTATTTCTTCGCTAATAATTCTTTACTTCCATCAATTCAAAACCTTAAAATGAACGAGCAAGAACAGCGTAACAATATCAAGATACTTTTCGACACAGGAATCACGAATTGTATGGAATTATCTCGAAGAACTGGAGTTCCAAAAAGTACAGTTTATCGCACTGTTTACAAATTGAGGAATGCTGAATCCGTTGATAGAAAGATTGGTTCCGGGAAACAGCGTCAGACCAAAGCAAATAACGCTAGATTACTTGTTAGTTTGGCAATCAACAATCCTAGGTTATCTGTGAGGAAGTTGACTTGCAAATTTAACAAAAGGCGGGGTCTATCGTTCTCACACGAGGCTGTAAGGATTGAGATGAAGCGGCGTGGCTACACCCGCAAGGTTGCTAGAAAGATTCCGATGCTTACACAAACCCATAAGGCTTATCGTGTCGATTGGGCTAAGTCTAACAGATGTAGAGATTGGGAGAAAGTGATATTTAGCGATGAGATGTCCATTTGGCTAGCTGGTGGCAGAGTATGTGTCTGGTGTAAAGGTGATTCGAAACCTGTAAAACCCAGTACGAAACACTCTCCTAAATTGCATGTTTGGGGAGCGTTTTCAGCACGTGGAACGTTTCCTATCAAGGTTTTCAGAGAAAATCTCACCGGGCGACTTTACTGCGACATTCTGCACGAATGTTTAGTAGAACAAGCAAGTGTCTTGTACCCTGATGGATGGGTTTTCCAGGAAGACAACGATCCCAAACACACGTGCAACCTTGCTAAAGGATACATGGAGGAGAAAGGGATACATAGGATGGATTGGCCTGCTTGTAGTCCGGATTTGAATCCGATCGAGAACCTCTGGTCGTGGATCAAGAGACAAATCGATTTGAAGTCACCACGAAATTTAAATGAGCTGGAAAGGGAGCTAAATAAAGGATGGAATTCTTTAGAACATGAATTTTTACGTCCATTTTTGGTGATCGATGCCCAAAAGAGTCAAATTAGTACGAAAAGTAACGGAAATAAGATAAATTATTAGACCTACTATATTATTGATTGTTTAAGGATTCTAATAGTATATTTAGAATAGAAATACACTAAATGTACTTGTAGCTAGGGAAAAACAAAGATCTTCCCAATTTCATGTTGACAGACTGTACATGGGGCCTTGCGTTGTTATGCTGCAGCAATACGCCACATGTCAACTTGCCTCGCATCTGACGTTTAATCGCTTGATGCAATTCTTCAATTTGTCAACGTAATAATCATTGTTTATGGTGGTCTTCTCAGCAACCAATCGAGGTGTTTTTCCTTCCATATCCCATAATACTGTTGCCATTCTCTTCCCTGCTGATTTTGCGGCCTTTACCTTAATGGGTACAGGTTCATCACCTCTCTTCCACTGCTTCGATTCAGTTTTGCTCTCTGGTTCATAATGTGAAACCAAGTTTCATCCCCCGTTACTATACGATCCAAAAAGTCTTCCTCTACCTTATATATTGAAATTGATTCCTTGCTAACTCTGACCCTTTCGCGTTTTTGTTCTTTTGAATGTTTTGCGACCCACGTGCAGTTACCTTCGACATTTCCAGATCTTCAGTGATAATCGAGTGTAGTGTGGCTTTTGATATACCTACCTTATCTTCTAACTCTCGCAGGGTTATTCGTCTGTCCTCGTCCAAAATTGTTTGGACCCTCTCGATATTACTGCTGGTTTTTGAGGATGTCGGACGACCTGGACAAGGGTCATCGTGGAGTTCCTCATCTCCATTATCAAAACGTCCAATCCATCTATATATTGTGGCTTTCAAAGGACATTCATCACCCAAAATATCCTGCATTTCACGAAGAATGTATGGGCCAGTCTTCTCCTTTTTCTACAGGTACCAAGTTATTTGTCGTTTTCCATCTTTGCTAAAATCCTTTAGTTGGAAAAAGTAGCCTATACAAATGAAACTTTATACTGAAGAATATGCTAGTAGAGTAAAGAGTATATTTTATCGAAGTTAGACAATCAAGTTAGACTTGTAATCTGATATTAGGCTTAGAGCTGTATTAACTAGAATATGAATTCAATACATTAGTCTCATTACTTATTAAACAACCTTTGTAGTTCAAAATACAAAGTCGCCAGTTCCAAGGAAAAGCTGCCCAAATATTCACTTTAGCACTATGTTTGAATGTACACTGAGATTTCATAATACCTCTTTTGTCCACAATTTCACTTCCCCTTATGGAGCCATAATGATGCTTCATCACAACATTTGGCGTGTTTCCACTTTCTCCTTTGGTTTTAGGCCACTGGGGACTCTTTTTCCTCTTAACATCTTATTACATCTGTACCTTAGATGCGAATTTCTTTTCGTACAGCAAACTGACTAAACATATATGAACTGTATCATACTATCCTATAAACAAAGGTTGAGGAACTTATTTTAATTCTGGTCCATGGATGGCAATTACCATGGGATTATTGTGAACGATGTCTCAAAAATTACCTAATTTAATGATTTTCTAACTAAATATGATATATTCATTTGCTCCTACTTAGTTAGAAGATATTTGCATAATTTATGAAACTGGTAAACTTCATTCTTTGGGATATTTGCATTATCAATCTATTGGTGGAAATCATCATAATTATCATCCTACAATGTGAATATTCCATTAGTTTTTGCATTTTGTCAAATATCCTTCACTAGTCTTTTTGCTATATTTCAATTGTTTTCAAGATATTTTGCTCACTTAACCCACCAATTCCAATCTATTTTCACATCTTATCAGCTGTATTCTGCCTCTATTTCACTATTTTTCATTTATTTGATTCTACATCTAAAATCTTCGACATGCTTGTCTGGTATCTGGTTGTGAGTCTAGCTATTGCGATCAAGATGAATATTTGAATTTACATATATTTTCTCTTTACGAATGATAATAACACTCGTGAAGAGTGGTCACGACTATACCTCTACCGAGATAATACTATAAGATGAACAAACGATTGAAGGTATGTTGTCATACTATTCTTTAATCACACTACTCCAGCGGTTCCCAACCTTGGGTCCATGGGCTCATGGCAGTCCACGGGCCACAACACGGCTCCATAGGATCTAAAATTTTGTATTGAATTGTACGACAGGGATCCATAGAATGTGTATAAATTAGTAAGGTGATACATGAAAAAGGTTGGGATCAGCTGCACTACTCTATAGCTATATAGCTCAATCAGTTTTCATTTTTATCTTTCAGTCAACTCTCGTTATAACCAACTCTGATATATGAAACTTTCGTTGTTTCGAAGAGACTCTTGCCCCTGTTGCTTGGAAGTAAAATAACCTTTCCTTATACAATGTTCTGGGACTTAGTTTCATTTCGCTATAAGTGGAATTTCGTTAATCCCAGAGTTTTGTACTATCTTACAAGGTTATAAGTGTATTTATTCTACTCCGTTTATTCCGTAATGAACGCCGGGTCCAGAGGACTTTTCGAAATTATATTTTAATTTGTGAACTTTGAATGAGTATTCTTGTACTCCTTTTTTCCGAAATATATTTAACATAAACAAAGGGTTGCAGCTCAATTTTAAGAGCGTATTTTCTACTTATCCTATTTTGCCTCTAATTCTATTTACAATATCTTGGTCCAATCTGGTAAATCTAATATATTGAAATTTGATACGATAACAGCAAAATATTTTTCCCTCAGGTTTGGTAATTTCAAAGCGAAATTAACTTTGCAATCTTAATTTCGATTTCTAATTTATCATGAGTCATATGTTTGTCTTTTAGCTTGAAAGATGGAAATAGCACATACGGACCACTCAATGTACAATTCCTTTGCTAATTATTAAGTGGTTGAAAATATTCAATGTAAAGGTTTGAAACAAATACCCTCACATACCGTTACATCGAAGCTCAAGGGACGACTGGGATAATTACTTTGATATATCGGGAGTTCTATATAACTGATGAATTTTATGTTAGTTGTCGAATTGCGACAAAATCTGTATAATTTCAGACTTCGATATGAATAGGTATTTCAAGATACTCATGTTCGATATAACAAGCTTCGACATTATTTGATTTACATAGCTGCAAGTATTCATCTCCACTTTGGCTTCGGATTTTCTTCAATTACGTATTACATTCTCTTTTTCTTGAATTAAGGCTAATATCAGCACAAAATTATACCATACCATGTTCCCAGATAGTTCTATTGATTTAGTAAATATAGCTTTTCTAAATTGGTGGAAAGATTATGTGGATATCTTGTGTGAAACCTTTATCATTATTCAAATAGTTTCTTAAGCAATGAATCTATTCTGCGGCCTCCCGTATCATGGTGGCATTTATTTATATGACCATTAATTCAGATAGATATAGTCATATCTTGAACGATTAGAGTACCTGTGGTGTCTGAAACATAAATGGAACGGATCAGGGTTGACCGACCGGTATTATCGGGTCAGGTACCTATCGAAATCTTTACCGCCCGGTTGACCACTTTTGATATACCTTAAGAATTTGAACCTTAAAACTACTAAAATACTGCTTATTACACTTGTAATGGGGTCTATTTTCATTATTGACCTAATTTCTAGTTGTATGATTTATTAGATTTTTCCTCATTAATTTGTATTATTTAAGGTTACATAAGGATTACCTAATGACCGACTGTCCGGCCGGCTGGGTGGTCTTAAAAAAGCTGAGTGGTTCTATCTCCAGTCTGAAATTAGCATACACAGTCTAAACCGTTTTTTCTTACTTATTGGTCTTTCCTACTTAGTTTTCAGGCTCGGATTGTGAAGAATGTTGGATTTACATTCATTTGTCCATTTGCTTATCCTACTTTTCCGTGCAAAGAAATCAAAAGAGTTGACCCATTATACTGTATATAATGTCAATTTCGTCCTTGCCAGTTAAACACCTTCGTAGATCTGGGGCACTATTTTCTAAAACTATTTCAACACAAAATTTACTTATTTATTCACTGTTCTACCGCTTCTATATTGAAATGGTTTCCTGTTTCTATATCCTTTTTCTGTTCATGATTCATTAGCATCCGACAATTTGAGCTTGACAGCTTATTGCTCCAGGTTAGCTTGGGTATTGAACAGCTAAGTGTTATTAATCGCTTCGCGACAAAGTATACTCTGCACTATGTGCTTCGAATTCACAGAATAGTTACAATTTTAAGATTTTATTATCCATGGTCCATCAAAATTTCGTTGAATGGCCTTCTGTGGTGACACTGGAGATGCTTTTTCGCTTTTGGTTAGTAATCTGGGCACTTTGTGTCACAAGTTTAATAAATTCTTATATTTTCAAATTGTTTAGTATAGTCATGGTGCCGTAACAATCCCATGATGAGTTTGCCATTTGGCCAGAATTCTGATCTCATATATTGTTATGAATGGGTGAATTTATAATTGATAACTGTAGTTGAATATTACTTACAATATTTAATCGACGGTTTATTCTGAAGCCTAAAGTATAGGGCCGAAGCGAGTGGCTCATACTCGCCCCGGCCCTAGCCCAAACTACCCTCAGGCTCGGTCCGGGCTTGCGCCTAGTGTATTAATCGATCATCAAATCACGAGCGTTCATTAAAAATGATCGTTGACAAATGATCCTTGCCCAAAACGGATGACTTTCACGATCATTTCTGTGATCGCTTTTCTGATTTTATCAGTATTATATAATCTGATTGTATGAGCACCATAGGAGATGCTCTATTATGTTAGTCCATCCCCCACGGCCATGCGTAACCTACCAGTCCGATTGCCATGAATATTCATCCTAAATTCACCTTCTTTTTATTCCAGTTGGTAGAACTCCGGTAATTTAGACTTATATTCGTTTATATGTACTATTCATTCCAACTTAAATATAGTTTCCTATTCATTTAATACAATTCTTATTCATATATGATGTACACTAGTACGTGCGTATATTTGATTCCCGGAATCTTTTATGTCTAACTTAATAAGCCCCAAACCTTCGTAAGCCTAGGGCATAGTGCCTCTAGTGCCTTGTATTCAATCCTCCCCTGAATTTCACCCTGTCGAAGGTGTTCACATCTATAATTTTATGCTATTTAAGCATATTCTATAAAGCTTAATATACACACTTACTTTCATAAATAATTACTCACCACAAATCTATCTGGAAATTATAGAATCAAACACAATTTTGCGGTGAATCTAAATAGAAAATATATGTTAGTAGTATAATGAATTGGGAAATGATTATGTTATGCATTAATATGTCCCAAAAATTGCAATTATTCCATTTTCCAAGGTGTTGAAGTCTTTAATTGGATAATTGGCTCTAAAAATTGAAATCTTTGTGATATATTATTCATAACATGTTCATTTTCTTAATCCAATATATTACTAAACATATTTTCTATATAGTTTCACGACTTAGTTGTTGTATCCTTAAAACCTTTTCTGGAGATTTTGTGGTCAGTGAATATTTATAACCGCCAGTGTAGCTAATTTTTCCTTTTTTTGGATTATTTTACTCGCTACTATTGAAGCACGTACAGTCAAACTTGTCATAAATTCCCACAAATATACTTGATAAAAGTGGTAGTTATTTTCGAGTGTTTGTTTTAAGAGTCCTTTATTGTAGGAGACCCTATACTGCACTATAAGTCAACGAATGTGACAGACCGACTAGTAAAGAATCACAATCAAGTCCAATAATCAACTGATCATTTTATTATTTGTATCAATTTATTATGAATATCTATTAGTTCTGTATTGTTAATGAATTGTGATTTTTACATTAAATTAATACTATATATTATTGGTTTGAGTTATCCTACATCTTTAATGTATGAATAATATTATATTATATTGCTTTAGAAAATAATATACAGTGTGCAACCTCGATTATCCTGACATACCCCCATGTCCCAGGTTGTATAAACGACCTCGATCATCCTGATGGTTGATTATCTGGACTCTTTTGACAGGTCCCAACCAGTCGGATAATCGAGTTTGCACAAACAATTATTTTGGTTCAGGGTATTTGCCATCCATGGTTCTGCATTTGAATATAGTGCCATTGCCTTAGTGTATAGAATGCAAGACTTTCTTTTAAGACTTCAGTCCCCTTTTCATTTACGTAAACTTTTCTACATATTTATTATTTAAATGACAAATGATATTATAAACCAAGGTTTTTAGGACATAAATGAAGAGTAAAGTAGAATTTTTCAAAGAAAATGGACTTTTTTGTGGGATGACATTGAGTTGTGGATTTACTGTTTTGAATGTCTTTTTACCTAATTAATCATGAACTTCTAACTGCCCAGACAGTCAACTTGTTCACTCATTTTGACTTATAACAAGCTAAGCCTTTGTGTTATTTTCGATATCTCGTAAACCATTAGTTCTTTTGGTATTAAATGAATTTTTATTGAATATGAAGTCACGTATGAGTATTTCATTCGCCATAGTCTAAAGGTTTGTGATTTTGAGTTTTACGGTTTTCACCCTTTGTCATTATACACTTAGGGATGTCTATCTGTAGCGGCAATATTATAGTACCTTTTGCTAGAATATATATTTTCTTTATATTAAACAATGCACATTCTTTATCTTTACAAACTATTTCCAAGTCGATGTGATGTCATCTGAGTGTTTACTAAGCGAATTTGTCAAGTTAGCTTGATAACCTTTAATGTTATTGTCAAATCGGCTAGTAAAACATGTCGTATATACCAGATTTCTCATACTTTGATAGAATGTTTCGATTACATATCTCCAAAGAAGGTTGCGCAGCCATCAATAATAGCATATTTGGGTGTTATCAGAATTGCTTCATAATCGCTATATATATCGTAGGAGTATGGACAATCGGTCATATACTACATTTATCTCTAAGGATTAGGATATCAACACAATTGTGGCATCCATTGTTGCAACTATTGCACTGGAAGGTAGAAACTGTCTAATAAATTTTGATATTTCTCATGAAAATAGATCACATTTAATACCTTTAATCGTAAACATATTTATTGACTCTTGAAAGAGTTTTAAATATCTATCAATAGTCAATTAATTGGGACATTTTTTGACATCTGCTAAGTAAACAATCCGATCACTTCATTTCGAATTGAAATAGTTTGTAGAGAGATAGATTATGTGTATTGTTAAATATACATATCTTATATATTCGGGCCAAAGTTATCATCTAATACTGTCGCTATTGCAATACATCTTTAAGTGGATATTGATGAATGTGTGAAAGCCGCAAAGAACTACAACCCACAAACATTTCAAGTACCTCAATGTGACAAATTGAATCTCCATGTATGACTTCCTATTCAACAATGATATATTAACTACCGATAGAACTAATAGTTTTCTAGGTCTCAAATATACCACACCTAGCCTAGCTCCTATAAAATTGATATAGTTGACAGCAGGTTGTTTAGAAGTCAATTGTATTATCAAAGAAACTACAAAATGGTCTCTATAATTCTCAATTTTACTTATATTGGCGTATAATATTTTTAGTGATCAATAATATTAGACAGACTCTTTAGCTCATCTGATTAGACCATTATTTACACTTTTGGGGTTATAGTGTCCATTCACCTTAGATGTGCAGACTTGTATCTCAGGAACATGGTTTTCGATCTTTGTATATTTTATTTATATTGTTGAATACATCTTTAGGTCTATTTTATTTGTTTTGAAATCAAAGATAATAATTTGAATGTCTTACAAGGTATCAAAGATGAGTATTTTGAGAATATACTTTACCATAAGTCGTCACTTATTGCTGGAAATTTTTCATCAATCTACCCTCCTCTACCACAAGGGTTAATACACCTAAAATTTCCATTGAAATTAGTACTAAACTGAGTCTAATATTTGCCAATGGTTTATTCAATTTATATATGATGTTGCTATTTTGATTTCTTTCTAAACATTTACATGTCAATTACTGTAACCATACAAGTCTAATTGCTACTTTGTATGCTGCTAATTGACAATCAGTGTCACCATGTGCCACTTGTTCCCATATTGTTCAATTGCGGCAATTGTAAAACAATATGATTATTTTGAATATAACCTATGTCTAATTGAGTTGAAAGCTTCTTCAATGTTTAATTCGAATACGTAGATACAATGTGACTATTATAATACTATTTCTATGGAAATCTTTGGGTACGTGTACTCTTGGTAGAGGAGAGTATGTTGTGTGAGTTTGTATTGATCCTTTTTCAGGTCAGGGGAATTGCATATCAAGCCATCCAGCCATTTCACTAACAACAAACGATTTCCTTAAAAGTTTGTTAGTTGAATTCCCAACCCAACATTTAGATTTGCGTGATTTTAAACTGTTTCTGAAACTAGTTATGCGATTATGAAGAGACAAAATTTTAATTTTTTTAAATTTCGAAACCACTCCTTTTGTAAATTCAATTCTGACATGAACTTGTCAGTTCAAGTCAACAATAGAAGTCAAATCTCAGGAAAGGTCAACATGTAAAATCTGCCTATCGCCTTAAAAATACATTTAGATTGTATTGTGCTGGCATAATTGGGACTGGAACTAAAGTAAGAAGTGAGACCGTAACTATGACATAGCATTTGGGGAACCTAATTTTAGAGTTGTTGTAAAATATTACGAATATTGGTAGACTATGTAGAAAATTTGATTTGGTTCCCATCCCTTCTATTCATTTTCTTGTATTCTTTTTTAATATCCAGATTAATTTCAATTTTCTAATACATATATTAATCACGATTCAAGATTAATCAAATAATTGAAAAGTTTAAAGTCCCCAATTGATCGCATCAGATTAATATTTATGTTCGTAATTCGGTCATTTTTCCACGGATAATAATATTCACAAAGAATTGAATTTGTGTCATTATTCCTTGACTACATTAATTAACAATTTATATCCACACATATATGATTTTTAGGTTGGGGCTTTCGATTATCCAACTTTCAGGGAAATCGGTTGTTGTTGAAAATGCTGGATGACTTGATATTGAATTCCAGTCAAATGTACCTTGTTCTTATTATTTGAATTATTTCAAATTCTTATTTCATTCACTTTATCTATTCCTGCTATCGCGAAGCTTTTGGCCAGTATTTTGTCTTCTCTGTCATTCCACTCTTTCCAATTTGTGTAGTCATGATTGATATTTTGGAATCAAAATTCTTTATTCAAGTTATCAATCAACAATTTCACAACTTGCTTTATCAATATGTGGTTCGACTTACCTAATGATTCTTATTCATGTAACATAAATTTATTAATTGCCATTAGTTGCAAGTTTTGGCACGTTCCAGGAATTCTGAAATATGAACATGAACCCTCTCGTCATGTTGTTGAGGCCAAACTAATTTATAGATCTTTTTCCACGATATTGTCATAGATATGCATTTCATGTGTTTAGCGGTTTGATTACTTTCGAACATATATCCTTGGATCCCCTGCATCCATAGAATTCACATTTGGTACAATCACTCTACGAAATTCCAGTGCAATTAACGACTATCCAGTGATGGATTTTTATTGAAGGCGACATTTTAGATACAAAACTCGGAAGGTTTCAAAGGTATATTGGGATGCATCAGCTGCTGTTTTAGTTTTAACACGCCCATCCCTTTGATATTTGGTACTGTCATGAATTATGATTAATTTATAGGATTGTTATTTATTGTTACAACCCACTGGGAGTTTGAGAATAATTTGCAAACAATGGGCAAATTTGAAAATCTCTCTTTTCCACTTTGAAAATTACCAAAATATATTCAATAATTAAAATATGTTATGAATCGATGTATTTACTTATTGACAATCAATCCTAATCAATATGTAGCAAAATAGATTAATTAGGATTTATATTAATGCTATCAACTCATACGTACTCTTCGTGTGTCGCACGATTTTGTATTAGACTTACAATGAAATCCCTTGGATTTATCATAGATAAATAATATTAAATCCTAGGTCTCACTAAGAAATTATGAGTATTTCCCCGATTCTCACGATTTTGAAAGTTCCCATGTTGAGGTCGTGATTGAATATTCCCATTGGCGATACCGAAGGATATCAAAGGTTAGAATCATGGATTTATACTCTGTATTGGTTAATGTCAGCTTGTCTAGGACGCATATCTTTATTACACCGCTGTGGTATTGGAGTACTGTTAATCCTTCCGATACTACTAGCTCCCTTCACTGGAAGATCTTTTGATCCCTCTTGTTGAGGAAGGACGTGACCCTCGGTCCATGGTGTATCTTCATCGATGTATTAATGGTGCGCTGTTGACTAATAGTTTCTTAGAATGATTTTTGAATCGTAAAGATTTGTCATATACTACTATCATTTGAATTAAGATTATTCTTATTATTTGTCTCTTCTTTTCAGGTAGTAATTTTTTACTATTTGACTGTAGAATTTATATACCTATATTTATAATACAGTATTATTAAGTATAGTTCAAACACGACCTTAGATTTAGTTATTTGTTGAGAACAAGTTGAAATGGGAACAGTATCATGTAACAAGTATTACAATCTGACTTATTATTACAAATAATAAAATCCTAGAATATTTCCCACGGTTTTGGCTTGCAATTTTTGAATGTTAATTGGGACCCATCATATACTGCTGTTTTGGTATTGTTTGATGATCAATATACATTGTCCCAGAACGATGATTATAGTCGAATAGGTATTTTAGTTCTCTTAGCTATATGAAATGTATTATTTGGTTATTACTATCACAACTAAAACATAGATTAGATTGGTCAGAATTACTATATGAATTCTATATTTTAAAATATGGTGTCATCGACCATGTTTACAGTTAATAGCCAAAATTACTTTATCTCTGAAATTTTGTGTACTGCATACTAAAAGTAGATTTTACAATATTTGAGAATTCGTAATGTGAAATTTCATGTTGTTGTGCCATATTCACAAGTATTTGGTCCACTTCATACTTAGCCATAAAAATTTCCGTGACCATTTCTTTTCAATAATTCTGGGCAAACTGGGTACTGCACACCCTTACGGTGCTATATTAACCTCTGCGCTCATCCTCACTAGCATAAACCGTATATCACTTCTCAGTATTAGATTAACTAAAAATTCAAATGAAAAAATCTAACAAAATGAAACGCATTACTCTTCTGACACCACAACCTTATTTTCATCGACGAAAAATATCCAATATATTGAAGAATCTTTAACCACAGGTATCTACTTTGAATAACGAGAGTTCTGAAAAACATGTATATCTTTAGTACCACTTTTGTCGATTCATACATATTGCTTCTATCTTGTAAATGCTTTTGATAAGAAAGATACACTGTTTAGTGATAATATCATGGAATTATACAAAAATAGTCTAGCTTGTAAATTTTGTTTGTACGTACACTGTGGTATTCCCAAAGTACCCCAAATTGACATATTTTAATTAATATTTTTGTCGATTCTATTGTTTTCGACACTGCTGAGAACGATTTGAGGTGGTCAATATACTGCCTTTCGAAGATATTCGGTAACTGTGAAATGTTTTCTAGGTTGGCCATGATTTTAGCTGGAATTTTCAACTATATTTTTCCTTTTTAGTTTATTTTTGAAATCGAGAGAATTTGCACATTTTTCCAAATTCTATATTTACCCCATCATTTACTTACTTGCTGATTTAGTTTATTATTCTTTGTAAATGATATCTTTATTTTATTGATGATAATATTTTTAGATTTCTGATCGTATTATTGAACCGTTTACTCAATATCTTTCCCGTTTCCCCTATTATAAAGACAAACTTGATAAGCGTGGGAGAAAGCTTTTGGATTACGATTCTTGTAAACGAGAATTGGAAAGTATCAAAACAAAGATGGTTCGGAATAAGGATGGGAAAGATCCGAAATTATCTATTCGGGTAACTACTCTCGAAAATGAATTTCATAATGCTAAGGAGCAATATGATAAGATAACTGATGAACTTTATGATGATCTTACATTATTAATGAACAATCGTGTTGTATTTTCTGCGAAACTTTTGGAATATTTCTTCCAGGTATATATCCGTATATTCTAGGTGGTATTATCCAAGCACGTTTTAAGAGCAAACCTCATTGATCTATTTGTATTTTCATATGCTGCCACAGGTGGCAGAAGTAGCACATCACAGAATATTGGCATCAGAATGTAAATACATTATGAAAATCATTTGATATTCTCTAAACTGACTGACAAAGTTTGTATAATCGAAGATCAAGAAAATTTTAGCCACATTTTTATTCATAAACGAACTGGCACACACATATTTGATATGTGCCAGTTCTGCCATATGTGACCCAAATATGAAAATAATAATATGTAAACAAGATTTGCTCTAAAGAATGAGAAAGTGTAATACAGGGGTAATACACACATTATTCTATCCTATTTGAATTCACTGTAATTTAGATCTGATGATTTTATTAGCTCATTATCTATTTAATGAA
The DNA here is from genome assembly GCA_024704765.1 of Oopsacas minuta. Taxonomy (NCBI): domain Eukaryota; kingdom Metazoa; phylum Porifera; class Hexactinellida; order Lyssacinosida; family Leucopsacidae; genus Oopsacas; species Oopsacas minuta. The sequence continues at coordinate 323,724 of JAKMXF010000296.1, forward strand.
CAAAGTGTGACTAGAAATATCTAATAGAAAAAATGTTTATCGATTTAGTTAGGACCATGTTGACTAACATAGTCAAATAGCTATTTCAGGTACATTATCCTATGCATAATCAAATATTCGCCGTGTTTCATTGATTTACAATTGTATATTTACTAGTGTGCGAATACATCAGTTCGGTAGCGTAGCATAAATAATATAAATTATCTAACCCTAACATATCTTTATAACTTATAATATTTTCTTCTTGTTGGGGAATAACCTTGTTCTTATTTGCTTGAGGGTGTTTCCCCAGACAAAACTTAATCTAAGTGGTAGTAAGGATGAACATGATATTCTGTGCCAATATCACTTTCATCGAGAATATCAGGTTCAATGTCTTTATCTAAACTGGACGTACTCTCTGCATCAGTAGTCATACCATCTCAAAGTGCCTTTCCAAATTTAGCTAATTTTCTCACCTTACGATGGCAGCTTTCCATCCCTTGCTCAATTGTCCAGGATATCCTAAGATTGCTAATCGAGACTTCAAAATTATTTGTTAGTTTACATTTTTCCTTATCCTTATTAGGAATTTCGAATTAGTTTAGATTCCCCAGAAATTGTTTGAACAAAACATGGACCTCATAAGCACCTACCATTCCATTTTCGAGCCAATTTTGAAAATATTAGGCAGAGGTCTGATTTTCCTACTTTTCCAAAGTATGAGTCAATTACTTCAGAATAGGGATATTAGGGTTTAAAACGATCAATTTATTCAGGCTCCTGGATTAAGTATACATTTTTAGATTGTCTCTGATCACTATCATAATTGTCAACTAAATACTAGTGGATCATTTTGTTCTCAGTGTTGCCCAACGGAAATAGAGAAGTGAGTTGTTCTCTCCTTGTGTCAATATAAGATTACCCAATCAATTGCAAGCGTATTCCCCATTCATTGCTACTGCATGACTAGTATTCAAAGTTTTCACTCTCCTATAAATTGAAGTTAACGAGTAGTTCCTTGATCTTTAAGATTGTCCTTTATAGAAGGCTATTTAAGGCCGAACTCTATAGTTTTGTAATTTTCTCCCTTAATGTGCATGTCAATGACTCATGTATTGAGGACTGTTGCGTAGGATTTTGACCCGCAATACAAAATCCTAATAGCATATCCATGGTGCGGGTCAAAATCCTACGATGTAATATATGCGTAGGATTTTGACCCGCATCAAAATGTATTACACTAATTACAGCCGTAGGATTTTGACCCGCATATAATATATTATTGTCGTAGGATTTTGACCCGCATATAATGTATTATTGTCGTAGGATTCTGACCCGCATATAATGTATTATTGTCGTAGGATTCTGACCCGCATATAATGTATTACACTAATTACAGCCGTAGAATTTTGACCCGCATATTATATATTATTGTCGTAAGATTTTGACCCGCATATAATATATTATTGTCGTAGGATTTTGACCCGCATATAATATATTATTGTCGTAGGATTTTGACCCGCATATAATATATTATTGTCGTAAGATTTTGACCCGCATATAATATATTATTGTCGTAGGATTTTGACCCGCATATAATGTATTATTGTCGTAGGATTTTGACCCGCATATAATGTATTATTGTCGTACGATTTTGACTCTAAAGTAATCTTACTTCTCTTTCATTTGACTTTTTCGAATTCCATACACTTTCATTACGTAATTACCACTAAATGTACGTAATTTAATTCAACTTTAGACTAGCTATACTTGTACGTAGCTGAATAAATAAGTCAATTTAGAGTTGGATTCTAGAAAGTAGTGAATTTGTTTGATAACATGTAAACTATGTTCCCACTACATATTACAAATTTACAATATGTATAATTATCCAAAATGCCAAAAATGGACAGTTACGTATATAAATATTTTATATTAATATTACTTGGACAGGAGGTGGTAGGTATTTGATAATTGTGTTTAGTAACTCATAATAAATAATATAATTTAACATGTCAACCTATATATTGCAATACACTCTATCAAATAACAAAAATTTTACAAGCATTAGCATGATAATGAATATTCGGAATATCTTTAGTAGGAATTGTAGGCGATTTCATCTTTGCCCATTTCTCTATACTTCCTAACAAGCTTTAAGGAATATACCACTGAAATATGTTCATCTATTGGACAAGCATAGACTATGCATTTGTTACGGGAGTCTTGGTATAATGTTGATACACATATAGAGTTGAGGTGAAAACCGCGAGCCTCTGGCACGCTGCATACTCCTGGAAAACACTAGATTTCTATAAACAAAACAAGTCAGCTGCGGTGGCCTCCTCCTTCCCCTTACAGCCACCCCCTAACGTTAAACGTTTAACGTTAACCTCACCTTGTTTATGTGTGCAGTGTTGGAGCGAGTTTGATGTGATTACGATCACACCAAATTCGATTCTAAGCTGCAACATAAACGAATACGTACAATAAATCGTAATTTAACAGACACGCGAGGAGCTAACGGACCCCGAAGGGCCACAGACAAGGAAACATTAAAAAATAAAAAATAGATAAGAAACTCGCTTGTATTTGATTCTATGCTGTATTTCGTCTCGGCGTAGACTCGTCAGTTGCGCTGCCTTTCTCGCAATATACTTAGATGGTAGAGTGATGATATTTGCCACTGGGGATGTGCTGTTGCAGGTCGCGTTTCCATTATCTGGGCTCACCATGATAGGGATTGCGTTGCCTGAATAACCTCGGGCAGAGCACCCCACAAGGTTCGATGTACCTTGCCTTTGAGCGCTTTTGAATGATGGAAAAGAGTCGTGAATCGCTAAAAATTAGTCAGAAGAGTGCAAGAGGTAGAATACAGTATTGAGTGATCCGATGAAAGTGTCACAGTCCCAAAGTTGGATAATTGGTTCTCTCATTCCGTCATATTTATAGAATTGCTCGTTTTGGTAAAGGATTGAATCGAAGTGTCCATTATTCAATATGCTAAAGCCAGCAAGTTGGTAGTGAAGTGTCCGTTGGTTGTGACTGATGGTAAAGTGTTTGTCAATATCACTTGCAAAAATGTCTGGCAATTCGGGTAGATGTCCGATTTCAATTGTTAGCATGACAGGTATTGACTTGAATTGACCAGATATCCTCTCTAAGACAGCAGTAGTTGATCCACAAGACTTGCATTTAATAGGAACGAGACTTCGATTAACAGATGATTCCAGGTTTGTAATAACGCCTCCTATATTACTAATCATGGATTGTGTCTCAAAGATATTGGTGCATTGGTGGCATTGGAAGATAGTGAAATATTTGTCGTTACACAAATCTTCTGTTCGTAAATATTTGATGATGTTACCCTCTGATCCAAAGAAATCATAAGACCGTATCAATCCTGAGGAATCATAAATAACTTCAAGCCCAATTTTAGTAGCAACATATTCTCGAAGTTTCTCAAATTCACAATTAGCAGCCAATTGGAATATGTAGTGGAATTCAGCTTCAATATGTGTACTTCCGATTAACTTCAGTGAGTCTATGATGGTTGCTTTATTCGAACTAAGAATAGCCAATATATTGTCGGTAGAACAGGTGTTAGATTGCACGATGTTGTTATACTCTCCTCCCCATTTAGGATATGGGATAAGATCTGATGCATTTTGTATAGATTGTTCTGGTATTTCAATGATCTCATGAACTTGCTCAGTTGGGAATATTAACTCAATTATTACTGGTAATAGAACAGCAATTGGATAGTCAAGATCTCTTCGTGTCTCTTCAGGTATTTCAGTAGGATAGGAGGAACGATATTCTGCGTACCAATTACCGGCTGATACAGCAAGTTTCTCCTTAATCTCAAAATTTAGTTCGTTGGGTGGATGGTTAGAATATAGTAAATTCAATGAAGTTAGAGATGCAGCTTTTGTAGCGAGTTTCTCATGTAGTTGGGTTAAGTATGTGTTATTGACAAGAGCTGATAGTATTCGAGGTTTCAATTGAAGTAGCTCAGAATCGATATTTTCATAGATTGAGTGTTGTTGCGGTGTTTCAAATGTTTCTTCCATGGTATCCAGGTTCAATATATCATCCAAAGAATCTAAATACAAATAAATATGTGAAATGTAGGATTGCTATTACGTATTAATCGAATCAATGCAGAACAAACTAGTTTATATGTACTTAATCATGGGCTGAGTCAATTAGTTATAGTCAGTACAATATTGTCTCGCTAATGTATTTACCGCTAGAAGGGAATTTGCAAGATCTTTTGGGCTTCTTTGATTTGCCTGTCTTCGTTCGAACCTGACGTTTTTCGTTCATGCGAGAATGATATTTTCTTGATAGATGGATAGGTAATTTTGTTGTTTTGCTATCTGGGTCTTTGCGAGCAACTAGGTGGCTTGGTTTAACTTCCTCTATCGTATATGGCCCCAAATATTTCTTTGCATCTTTTGTTCCTGGGAGTCGCTTGGCTTTCTTTATATTATGTACAAGTACCTCATCTCCTTCCACAAATTCTGATCTAAAGTTTACACAATGATTATACAAAGAAAATAATGTGCCAATTACGTACAGTTTGTAATGATGCTAATTATATAACTAAAAGTAAGTGTTTTGGAATTTAAGAATTCATATAATTGAGGAAACAATAAATTAGTTCTGATTCAAGATTATTTCATATTTATCTGAATATACAACAGTCAGTGGATTTAATTTAATTTTAGTAAGAGATGATGTATGAAATTCCAACATGTTACATCACAACAAGAATGTGTTTCGTTATTGCTTACCTGTTGTGTTTAACTTTGCTGTCATGTTTTCTTTTGAACTTTCTGACCAGCCTTGATGTTTTCAATAGCAGTCATCCTGTCAGCTTTACGTGTGGAAGAAAGATTTTCTATCCATTCGTTATCAATTATAGGAAAGTCAAATGGGCGTGTTTCGTTTGCATCCATTTGAATATTCTCATCTTCTGGTACTTCTGCCTCTGAGATATCAGCTTCGGTTAGTAATCCGGGGTTAGTTGGAGAAGTGATAAGATTGAGAAGGTTAGATGAATCAAAGTCTCTCCCAAACATGAGATGGAAGGGTGTGTAGCTTGTAGAGATTTTGGTTTGAGTATTTGCTGCTAGTACTGCTGTCTGTAATTTCTCTGTCCATTCAGTGTCCCCATCAGATTGCATCTTGTTGATTTTTCTATTTGTAAAAAGTGTTAAATTGATTCAAAGCTATCTGATTATAAACGACGTGTATTAAACGTATGTAAGGCTTAGAATAGATATATATTTATAATTAGCATCAATACTCACGTTTTCAATATTTTGTTGTGTGACTCAACAAGTCCGTTACTTTGTGGGTGGTATGCTGTAGTTCTTCTGGTGTTGATATTTATCTTCTTGTGAAATTCCTGAAATTCCTATTTTGAAAGTAAATAAGAGAATGATAACAATCTACTACGCGCATGTATTTAGTCTTGTACAACAATAGTAAGAAAGATAAAACGATTAATAAGGTAAATTTTCCATCCGAAGTTAGTAGCATTAATTCGTAAATTCTTATTTATTAGTATTTAACATAAATTAAAATCCAATTTTCCACACGGTTTCTTAAATATGGTCATCAGGACGCATAATTTCCTACCAGGGTATATATTGAAGCAATGCGTTGACAATTGACAATGCAACTTGTACGTACGTATATCCAATATAGTAAGTTGCATTGTATATCGGGAATAATTTACTTGGTGTATTTACAATTACTAATCTTGAGTATGTAAAAATATGAGTTACCTTGCTTGAGAATTCTGTTCCCTGATCATGTTGGAGGATGTTAGGCACACCGAATGAGAGATAAATTTCCTGTAAACAATCCAATATTTCTTTAGATGTTTTAGTCTTGAGTGGTCGGGCAATTACAAATTTACTCAGGTAGCACACGATGACAAGAATGTGCTGAAATCCAAGTACAGTGCGAGACATATTACATATGAGATCAATTCCACAATGACACCATGGTTCTTCAGGAGGAGGAATAGGTTGAAGCTCTCGTTGTGGCTGAGGAGGTAGAGCAGCAGAGGTTTGACAGTCATGGCAAGTTCGGATCTAGAACGGGAAATGATTTAATTGTCAGTTGCAGTCCAGTCTAATGTAATTTGCCACGTCCCAGATGTCCCACTAAATTAGCATTCCGTCTCGCTTTTTCTTCACTCAGGGTGGCAAATATGTTTATGTGAAATACTCCCACTACCTATCCCAATTACTAACTACCGCAAGGATCATTAGTTGTTAGATACATGATTGGTTGGTTGTACCGCACAAATAGATTTCCATATGATAAAATTGTATACCGTATACTAAATATCATCAGATCGCACAAATAAAGGTGTATACAGTAGAATAATTACAAGGTGAATAACCTCAAACTATAAAATACATCCTGTTCTCAGACTTACCAACCCCTTTTGCAAATTTCCCTGGATTATCGTTGCTAAATCCCTGGATTTCAAAATTTGTAATCCAGGTAACCCTGGAGGGTTGGTAAGTCTGTGTTCTCAGCCACATTTTCTTGGAAAATCATATATGAAAGAAATAAGTAATTTAGTAACTCACGTAGGATCCAACATCATTGTATATACCATTCCAATCATATTTGTTTTGGATGCCATCAATGGTAGTGTTGATTCCAGGATGAGTGACATTGTGATAGAATCCGATAATGTTGTCAATTTCTGAGACTAGTGGAATCTCCAAGTATTTCACACAGCCATTCTTCTTTCTGAAAATCTGCAAGAAAATTATTCTAGTTAAACGCAGAGGTTATAGGTAGCATTGAGGGGGCAGAGGAGCCCCCTAGCGTTTTCGCCCTTCTCATCTCCCTATTGTACGCAAATTTAATGAGGGAACTACATATCTGCCTCCTCGCAGATATGTAGTTACCTCAAGATTTCTAATTATGTCTCGGAAATATGTATAAATCAAAAATATCATTGAGGAATATACCTTCATTAGCTTATTCTCTTGAAAGTAAATCCCCTTGCACTTTCTGACAAAATTCTTCTTTCTGTGGCGATCACTCTTGATTTCTGGTGGGATAATATTCGTCTGGAGGTATCCACGAATTGCTTCATGCTCTGTCGCATCCATAATGAAAAATGCCAAAAGTAAATATAAGTGTTTGATGTTGAAATCTAGAAACAAAGTAAAATGTTAGTGTGTGCATTTAGGAAGTCACACATGTATAAATACGAATACTATGTGACTAGGGATGAAATGTTGATATTACTTGATTTGGAATTGCTACTTGCGGGTCAAAATCCTACGCAACAGGACTTAAATGGTGCAGATTTCGAAGGACTATCTACTGCTAGGGCTTTCTTAACCAAACATTGTCTATAATTGATGCAAAATTTTATTCGTTCCAATCTGATCTCTTTCTGATTAAAATTAACAGGACATACATCGGATTGACATAAGCCTGAATATTAGAGCAATTTCAAAGATCCATGGGTTCACCTACTTTCTATTTACATTACAAACATATTATTATTAACATTTCAGATAACAATGACGTTCATAAATATTTAGTGTAGGATATTTCCTCTGAAGTTACTTATTCTATCTAAATTCAACCACCAAAATGTGTGTATTTTCTAATATATGAATGTATACCAAAAATGTATTTATAATGAATAATGATTCTCTAAAATTTCATTTATTAGTAAATACCCTTACAAACGGATAATCGTATTGTTTTTGGTGAATTCGCATCTTAATTGGGAGTATTTAGAAATCAGATTCAGAATTTTGAGAATTAGAAAGGTTTGTGTGGAAGCTGTCAATTCGTTTTCGATTTAAGTCTTCGACCACTTATCACCCAAAAAATGGCCAGCTATGGGATCAAAATGAGCCCATCTTGGATTCTTCCTAGATATATGTCTTGAATTCTACTATAAGTTGATTAGAATAACATAGCAGCGCGAACCCGCAGTCACACGATGGGGTTATGACTATTTGGAGAATAGAATGTTGCCACATCACTGGCAATTTCAACGTTGTTGGGGAAACAATTTGCCCCTACAAATACTACTGACCACTCGAACTATGCGAAATCCATCGCTAATTGCGAATATTGGCATAATATTCGTTTTCTGATTAAACTGGATGAAATATGTCCATTTTAATATCTTCAAAATGTGTGCGAAAATGTCACTTTCCAGTGGCTAAATATTGAATGGCAAATAATTGCACCCGACCCTATCTTAAACAATATCTTATCGTCAACTAAAAATTGCAGAGAATTGATTGTTACCAGACATTGCAATGATGACGTTACGATTGAATAACATTGTTCATTACTCACTCACTCACTCACTCACTCACTCACTCACTCACTCACTCACTCACTCACTCACTCACTCACTGCATAGACGGTGTCAATTCAGAATTTATTCCTCTTTTTCCCATTAAGAATCAAAATTTTCCGACTTAATTCTTATTCCCATTCTGAATGGAGAAGGAGCTTGAAACCCAAATCCTAATTCCATTCACGCATTAAACCCATCACTTTATTTGATTTATTTTATTCATTTATTCGAAGCGCATTTATTAGAAATATGCCTCATTCGGTTGTATCAAAGTTCTATTCACTGGGAAGCCTGTACATTTGCCGACTATTACTAGAATGTCTCTGTCATAATGCATCGAGTTCCCAGTGAATCAGAGTTGTAGTTGTCCGGACCAGATCTCTGCCTAAGCAGGACAGGACTGAACCGATCCGTTATCACTAGCGGCATCAAATATAGATATTGATATGCTTAGAGTAATTTATATAAATCAAATTTATTCGTTATTGTTTATGTTTGTTTATTCCATATAAGTACAGAGCATCTAGTTTTATTCACACAATTTCACGAATATAGTTTACCGAGTAAATTAGGGCTTCATCTAGAGCTAGGTAACCCCGCACTCTAAGTGTCCATATAGTATTTTTCGCGCTTCCGAATTATTAAGAAAATGTGGATCGTACTTGAGAAAGGTCAGTTTTCGCTTTACCTCATAAAAATTCACAAGAGTCAAGCAGCCCTGGATGGGTGGGTCGCACCCAGAAATGGCCTGGTGCAAACCTTCGGTCCTGCTCGGTCAATATACAAGATTCAAGGATTCAATTATCGACAACTAAATTACTTTTCTTTCAATATAATACATGTTCAACATTGCATTATTCCCCGACGAAATCTCGATATTTACTAGGATAGTAGCCCCTCATCTAATAATCAAAGCTAATACTCGTCTAGACCTATTTCTCCCTTCGTTTGAAGTCTGAATAGTTATAAAATTACTCTGGCAATCTTTTGGGATAACTACCTCTAGAAAAACTACTTGCAGCGCCAATACATCTGGTAAGCGGTAAATATACAGGGTGAACAAAAGTATTGTCGTCATTTTAATATACATAAATTCAAATTCCACATTCGTATGCAACCCTCGCTATTGATTTCTCTCAGTAAATATGTTTTTATACTACTTAGTTAAACTCGAGTGAAGTCAAATCTTAAATAAATATATTTTGGAATTATTTTCGTCATTTTGGAAATTTCTACCTAATTTTTGTGATATGAATGTCCAGGATTACGGATGATCTTAAAGATCTCAGGCATTGGGGATGCTTAAAGCAGGAGAAACGCCTAAAAAGGTTGCTCAAGTGTTGAATGTCAATATTCGATCAGTTCAGAGATGGGGGCGTAGCGATAGATTGGGATTTTCAATGAAATCAAAGCCTAGGTCTGGACGTCCGCCGAAAATTGATAGAGTTGCGAAAATTGTCATAGCAAAGTCTTGGGGAGAGAAGGCAATCTACACGAAAGCTAGCTCTGAGATTAATGAGAAGGGTTGTGATGTCCTCACACCTCTGTACATCGATATTTGAGAAAGTCTCTAGGTACTACGCCATTTAAAGGCCGAAAAGGCCTCGATTGACCTTGAAAATGGAGAAAAGCCGGATCGAATTTGCGCAGAAACACAAGGGTTGGATTGTAGAAGATTGGAATAGAGTTCTGTGGTCGGATGAATCTCCATTCGAGTTGTTTCCAACCCCAAACAGACAGAATGACCGAGTTTGGAGCAAGGATTCTGGTTCAATCGAACCCTGCAGAAAGATGAAATTTCCGGCGAAAGTTCACGTTTGGGGCATGATGTCTCACCAAGCCCTATCTGAGCTGCATGTTATACCTCAGGGGCAAACTATTAATGGAGAGTACTATCGTACGAAGATTTTGGCTGGATCTTGCAAAGATGCGATCAATAGAAGAGCAAAAATGGATCGGTTTTACCGCGGGCCATGACTTCAAAGATGTCCGAGATAATTTTTATGCAAGACGGGGCTTCCGCTCATACGGCCAAACTAACGCAAGAATGGTGCAAACAGAATCTTCCAGCGTTTTGGCAGAAAGCGGAGTGGCCTGGGAACTCACTTGACCTCAATCCCATTGAAACTTATGGTCAATACTGAAAGACAAAGTGGAAGAGTTTGAGCAAGCAAGCACCATGAGTAACCTCGTAAAAAATTTGGAAAAGGCATGGAGTGGTATTTCAGGAGATGATTTGCAACATATGGTCTCCAGTATGCTCAGGCGGGTAGCACTCGTATTAGAAAGACAAGGAGACTATATTGGGAAATAATAATGTATTAATTGTTGTATTTTGCCTACGTTTGATTCATGATATAAAACGACAATACTTTTGTTACACCCTGTAACTATTCAAGTATATACAGCTTTCCTATTTACACTGCACGTAGGTACACATATTTTCTTGCGGAAAATGATATTTCCTTCCTTTAGGGTCATATTGTAAATATTTGAAATCAATCAGAACTTTCCATCATTCTTTAAATTTGCCTTTTCACATTGATAGTAATACATTTGTCTTGTAGTAATTCGAAAATTCAAGTAATTTGCCTATGAATTTTCCATTTTTCAAATGGTTATCTTATTTGCTTGCCTATAGTGGTTATTTCTCCTTGTTGTTCAAAATATTTAACGGTACTTTCGGGTTTCTCCATCACGAACTTTTCTCCAAATATTTTTCTTATATTGTACTCAATGTATAGATTAAGAATTGTATTCGGATCAGAAATCTTTGGATAATTTCTTACTAATTTTCGTTTGAACTTCTTATCCGAGCTTTACAAGACGATAATTTAATGCTTTCTCGTGGAGGTACAGAGATCCGAATTGGTTTTCTATCAAGAAAATCTTGGACTTAACAGATTCACCATTATTCGCTGATTCTCTTGGAGAGATTTCTGTAATTCGAGCATACATTACGGATAGCCCCTCCAGGTCTATATCACCTCAGTTACTCTTAGTATGTCCTTTTTAGATCCCCATGCCTACGTTTTTAGGTATTCGCCGAGGTTACCGTATCCCAAGATTGACTAACCTTTATATATATCATAGGCATAATACTTATACTTTGCTAAGAGTTTATTAGTAAAGAAGTGCTAGTAGATTTCATTTCGATTTATCCAAAATTGTTTGTGATTTTTTGAAATTGCTCTTCATTTTTCAAATTATCGATTTTGTATCCTTCTTTGAATTCTTTTTAGAATTCTATTCTACTAGCTATTCTCTTCTGACGATGTAGAACAACTTTACCTTCGATTGTACGAGCCTATCAAATATATTCCCTGTGTTACACACATACAATGTGTACGTACTTTACCTATTTAGGAAAGCCCTCCAAAAATTCATGGATTTGGAACTACCATCTCTGTAACGATTCTATCACCGATTTGCTAATATGTGTATATATTCTGCTAAATATATATTAATTCCCTTCTATATAAGGGCTACCATGCACCAGGATGTAGTAGTATATGGTAAATAGTATATTAGTGTACAGAATTATTTAATATGGCACAAACAGTACTTATATGCCCAAGAAAATTTATTACTGAGATGTAGAAAACAAAATCAATTTCAAATGTGCCAATTTCTTTGCTTAGTTAGCTTTATTTGGAGAAAATAGCCCGATCTTTGATGAGCTGCAGCATTTATTTATTGTATCTTTGGTTTCAAAGCTAACGTACGGAATGTTGTATAGATGCTTTTGTAGAACATATTAAAATTTGTCATGATAAATTTTCCAGGTTTTTGATTTACTGTAGTGACCATGGATGGTAATAATTTGTTAATAACTGTTTAGAAGTCGTAAACACTCTATGATAAAACAAAACTCACTATTCCCGATTTATCGTGTATATCGATTTCCTATTCCCTTATAGTACATGTTGATATGATATATCCTACGATAATGATAGAATCATGAATATTGCTATATATGGCTGTATTGATTATTATGCAATAATCTTCCTAGATATGTCATAACAAGATGTATTACAAATATAAGGGAAAATCGGAAATATACTATAAATCGGCAATAGTGAGTTTTGTTATACCACTGAGGGCTTTCTACTTGTAAATGGGTATTTACAAATTATTACCATCCATGGTGACTACTGTAACTCAAAAACCTGCCAACTTCATCATAACAAATTTTTAGTATGTTTACAGAAGCATTTTACGTACCCACTTTACATTACTTTGAAATTTATGATGCGATATTTAACCTTCTACGTTCATCAAAGATTGAGCCATTTTCTACAAATTTTGCTTACTAAGCAATATTATGACATCGTTTTTGCTTTTTTGGTTTGGGCATGTGATGTTAACATATCAGTAATACATTTACTTTTGCATAAAAGTACTGTTTGTGCGATATGAAACCATTTACAAATATATAATATACAGTACATCTCTAAATCCTAGTCCAAAATTCGAGGTTGATGGTTTCCCTTGTATAGAGAAGGCTATATTATATTGTTTTACTTATGTGAATTCCACATTGGCGGACACTACTTCCCGGGATTGGCTCTAATATGCACGGACATTGGTTGTCCATGCATCATGTTTAGACAGCCTGTGTCAAGCTTCCTAGGCTGTTAAGTGTCAGCGGATATGCAAACTCAACAAATTTTGACATTTGCCGCCTATATTACACAAATTTCCAAAGTTAGCTCCATTGACGTAATATTTCTTAGACATGTAGCCTTGTATCTGATAACTAATTCCTTAAGTGACTGAAATATTTACTCTCAAGGGGACATGAGCTTACCCAGCAGTGTTTTGTAATTTGTGTCCTAAACATTCCATATCAGCACAAAAACATTCTATAGAGATACTTCCACGTCGTCGACTGGTTCTACCAAGGTATATATACCTAATCCTTGGCACAACAAATTTCATTATGTAAATTATACCTATGTTCGCATTCTAATTACGCTGCTGTGGCAACAGTCCCAGTAGCGGGTTCGTGTAAATTCATCTTGAAGTGCCAGTACCGATACTTGAAGGGATTTCCCGTATCGGTACTGTGGTTGTGGTTTTACCACTGAGAGTAACAGACTAGTCAAGCTAGTGAAAAGATCATTATAGGCATAGCAATTATAAAAGACTTCAACAATAATCCTAAATACACGAATTGCCTAAATAATTGTTAATAAAGTAACAAAAGTCAAATTCAAATTTTGAATGACAATAATTACAGCACGTACCTAATTTTCGCGGTAGGTACGCGTTAAACTACTCCCTTGAGTACATTTGAATATTGTCAAATTGTAGTATTTGTGAAATTTTTCGTTTAGTTCACAATTCTACATTAGATGAGCGTCAAAAATACTCCTCATTGTTGTCAGAAGTTTCACTACTACCTAGATGCCACTAAAGTGTTTGTTTCAATATGTGTTCCTCAATAGGATTCAGACCAATAGGCTTACCAGTTTTCTAAGGAAAACTTCTTCTAAACCAGGTCGCTCCTATTATATTACAAAATATATTTATTCCAGTACTCCAACTATATTTTGCTGTAAAGCTAAAGTGGACACAAAATTCTGATAATTTTCGAACTAAAACTCAGAACTGATTCACTAATAATTTTATTGTTTATATGATCTTAAAACACTATAACCCTGCTCAAATTGAATCCTTGGGCAAATTGTGTCTACCCATAGACGCTTGGACAAATGGCAAGATTCCTGGTCATTCCGGGGCGAATGTATGGGAATTTGGGCGTTTAGAGTGGCCATTTTCCAGGATCATGGCCAAAATTCTTATTTCTCCAGCATCTAAAGGCATATTACAGATTGTTGAGTTATTATGTATCAGGACATTGAATTTATGTGAATTGAGATCAACGCCCAAGAATTCTCGAATTTACCCAAAGTACGAATGCCACACATCATAACTAGTTTAGGACCTGAATGCAGCGAATATTTAATATTTAATTCACATATTATGCCTTTCACTTTAAATATGCAAAACATCTTAATCAGGCTTGAAGCATGCGCTCGATACATAACTACTACATTTGTTAGTATCTTTTATAATTGAATGAAAGTAGATCGCACAGTCAGAAATTGTTATTGAATACACATTTTCAATTAGGATTTTATGTTTGTTATTAACTTACAATGTTCAATGTTCACTTTACGAATTGTATTTGCCCAATTTGATACTACATGCTCACATGGCTATATCAAATGGCGATGATATTTCTGATTCCGCTCTTCAAAACACATTCTATTAACTTTGACACTGACAATGATTCTACAGCAAACTCTCCAAATCTTCCTCATCAGCTGATTAGGTTTGCACATGTTTTTGACATTTCTCTATCCTAGATGTAGAGATATCAGTAGGAAAAAGCCACTATAACTGTAACTAGTGTTATATCAATAATCATGGAGTCTGAAAGTTAACTCAAATTTTTGAGACACTCTACGGTACGTTTTATTGATAGTGTTCTGATTTTTACATATACATAATCATGCACTAAGTTGAATATAACTATATATGTATATGTTTAGGGAACTGTTGGTTCATTATAATATAATCTTGTTTCAGCTCTGTAGGCGAGGTTTTTAAGCATGCAAACGAGCGGTATACCAGTATTTCATTATCAATTTTGAGTGAGAGTTGTCTAATTGTCCACCTTGAGCAATTAGGTTCGAGGCGGATAATAGGGAAACTGGAGAGTTACAACATTCTAAGTGATTAACCTTTGCGCAGTTTAAGTTTGTATAAGGGGACAAATAGAGAACCCAGGGAAAATTAGATACCTCATAATTAGAGAGGTCCCACTGTATATTATTTAATGCTGTCATGAATCTACAAATCTTTCTGATGTGCCTTAGTATTTGTAATATTCTCCAATAGCATGGCTATTGTTTTTGCATCTAGACCAGGTACGGAGCTGTTGCGTAATACTTTGAGATTCATTGTATATTGGACGCTAGTATTACCATGGATATGCTATTACAAATTATACAGTAAGTATTTCTTTGAGACGCTGCTAATTAGCACCATAGGCGAGCCTATTCTAATGAGTCAGTCTGGCTTGTCTATGCTGGAAAAAATGACCTGGTCTGTACTTTTCTAGTATGACCAGGTTATCGTTTCCCTCCCAGACAGCAAGACTATGGTGCGTTTTACTAGCATCCCACTGGCTCGAAGTGTCTCAAAGTAGTAATTCCCAGGGAATAGGGAGATTATATTATATGAACATGAGCGGCGAATTTTGGTGTTGAGCGAAATAAGGTGAACTTAACTTGCCCAGTGTCACAATGTGGTGTGAATTGACCATAATCTGTTCTGCACAATGTTTACAATACTATTTTGTTAATCTTATTGTGACATTTGTTACAATTGTTCTGCTCATTTTCTTCGAATTCTCTTCTTTTTGAGCGATTCTCGAGTTTACTCATTGAATTATTCAAATTTATGTCAACTTTCAATATGCTTATGTTATAACTGATGAATCATTCGATAAGCTAGTATCAGGGTTTGTTTCAATTATATTTGTACAATTTATTATTGTCTTGACATAATTGTATAATTGTAATTGACATTTTAATTGACAAATTTTAACGAACATAATTGGAATTTTATTTTGATTCTAGAGTGTTTGTTTAGACAGAACTATCTTCCATATTAGCTTGACCTATTGTTGTTTTTATTTATTTTTTGATACAACTGGCTTCGATTAGAATTCTAGTTAATGCGTTGATTTTTCGAACATTGGAATTATTATTACCCCATTCTATTTCCTAATTGCAATTCTGGTGGTAATTATCGTATCTATATGTATATTAGGGTACCTCAGTTCTCTCTGTCAATTGAAAACGTAATTCGCTTTGCTACTTCTTGAGTTCCCTATGCGGTAATGATACTCCATACCGAATCTCCATGGGATCCAAAATGATTTAGTGGTACCGCAATAGTGTTTAGAAATGGCCGATTTTCAACCCAATTTTTGAAAATGATTATAATGACTAATGATTTAACAAATGGTTGGGTGTAGGTTTATGTCGGTCAATAAACACTTTGATAACCAATCTAGTACACTTTAGAAGATATTAGTGAAAATCTCTTCAATCGTTGATAGGTGTCATACCAGCGTCAACACCACCGATTTGTGGTAATTTCTCCAAAACTGTACAAGCTTGGTTATCGAATAGTGTTTTTCACCGACATGAACCCACCACACAAGTGTAAGTTCTTTATGAAAAATTGAAAAAAATTATCAACACAATGGGCATATGGATTATACAATACAATTTATTGAGTAAGGAATTGCTATTTACTGTCTTCTGTGACGTTTGGAAAATACTTTAATTTTTGACCGGTTTTTCCCAATTACTTTGGCTACAAAGCTCAAAAATCTTATTACGCTCAATATCAGGCTTGGGAATATTTATATTACCACTATTCTTTATTTGCGGCAATTTCTAAAAACATTATGAACATCTAATAAACCACTTCTGAGATATGTCCACATATATGTGAATATCTGATGTTTGTTGAACATCTTCCTCTAGATTTTTCAATTATTCATAAATGACCGAAACGGTTACTATAAATCATTTCCCCGGTATTATTCATGTGCATCATTGTCAAAAAGTGGGCTTTGTATGGTTATAATTCTACCCATAACTAATATTTGAGACTCTATTATTCTAGTTGTGACGTTGAACAGTTACAAGTATACATAACTGGTGGTATTGAACATAAATCATCAAATATATACAGTATTTTCAAATATCTTATATTTGTAGATACGTACAAAGTTGAGCATGACGAATCCTTGGACTTGTATGAGTAATTTTGGTTGTTAACTAACAATCTGGATCACTGAGATCTGAGTTTTCAGAACCAGTTATCCAATTATGCATTTCTACTTTCTCTTCAGCATTTTCAATCAATTGGTCATCAATATCAATTTCCTGAATATGATTTTCGGGATTTTCTGTGTTTGATCTCAAAGCTCTATCCCACTGCAGGTTATAATTGTATGTGTGCATACAAATCAACAAGACGTTGCGGGTAAAGTGGATTTTTGCTCTTGTTTTGGAGAGAAGATCCCACACTATTTGTAATCGTGAATGGTGCATTTCAACTTTGCTAAGAACTAATGGCTGCTCCTGCATCAGGGACACTTTCATGATGATATAAATACTCTTCAAAATTGTCTGAGAGAATATGCGATTTTTAAGACCATGACAAACCTGTATTATGCCATGCTTCACGAAAATTTCTAATGCTGTCTTGCCATCCAAATTCCTTACATTGCATAAACACTCTCTTTACATGCTTCAATGCAATTAATGTACTCACTAATTTTGAAGAATTTTCAGGAATTGGTATATTCCAAATTGTTTTAGATCCTTGAACATAAATTGCTCTCCAGGGTACCATACCAATATTCTGATCTTATGATATTATGAATGTGCAGTGCTGAACAATAAATTTTGAATAGTTTGCGTCCTCCTCTTCTCGATGAACAATCAGTAGGTCTTGCAATAGTGTATAGTTTGTTTGCCAATACCAAAAGAACATGTAATGGAACTAAAGCAACTTTTCCAAACTGACTCAGTCCAAATAATGATCGGTTCATTGACGACGTTATGTTGATTTGAGCTGCTTCATTGAAATCACAAGTAATTTGGACGAGAAAATCTATGTGAATTATTATTTATTGAAAGATATGTAAACAGTTGTTTCGGATTGTGATAATTCTCAAGACCTTTTCCCATGGCATGGCAAAATTAAATTGTATACTATTAGGAGTTGACATATATAGATTTCTAGACTTTATCGAGATAATATTCACAGATAATTTCAAGAACTTTGTAATCAATGCATAAATCAAATGGGCTCTGCTCTGGTGTAATAACCATATTATCACGATATATCTCAAGTGTAACTCGAGTAAAGATATCACCTAAGACGGACCATTTTTCATCCCAAGTCACTCTAATTCCAGCAATAGGGAACGTAATTCCTTCTCGAAGTAGTATTCTGCCTAATTCCTAGTAAGTAAGTTTTCCAAGTCCTAGGTGGCCTAATCTTTGAATATCTCGAGCAGCTTCAACGCTCAATCGTGTATTCACACAATTTCTAGCTGCCTAGCCAACTGTAGATACCACGATTTGGTTGTTGGAATCGCGAGGATGATGCAAACTAACTGGAATATGAATATCGTCGCCTTACATTAGTGCGTTTTAGTCTATTTTGTTGCAACTACACTAGTGAAAATTCGAGCTTCCACTCTTTCTGCAAATAGTGCAACTGCAGTTGAAGATTTTTGTAGGTGTAGCATAATGTTTTGACAAAATTTCTCAAAGTGATTCTGCATCTCTTTCTCACATTTGATACACATCAGCCTACATAGTGACTGTTCTAATGGCCTGCCAGGTCAGGGCCTGATTTTTAAGCTTGATTATGTAATTATTGAAGGACGGTACAAAGGCTTGGCCAATGTGACCGCGATATCCTGAGTTACATCCCGCAGTACTTCCGGTGATACATATGTTTTCTTCAACAATTTATGGAAACTAGACATTAGTACGAACTTGTTCCCATTTATTGATTTTTAATTTTCCTGTTTCTAGATTAGATAACCTAACCTGACAAATGCTACATATAACCTTTGGTTTTTGTAGTTCACCTACCTCCGATGCAAAGTTAACTTGGTAATATTTCTGAACTCTATTTGATAACAGTTGCGAGGGTAGTTGCCGAAGAAATTCCCTTGCCAGAGCGGAAGCAAGCCTATTGTAGCAAACATACATACTCGATAAAGATTATCAAGATGATAATGATCATAGAGAGATGATACTTCAGTTGCTATGACCATTTAGAGATACCACAAACGAAATGTTTGGGATTGAATTTCGAATATAACAAATGGCTGAATTGTTAATCGTAATCAGTATCTAATGGCCCTGTTAATTTAGAATGTCGCTATATTTGTAGTTTCACTGACTCTATATTCAATTAGCATAAAAATACTACCAATTTTGGATAGTCTTTCATTGTTCAACGTCATAACTCGAATAATAGAGTCTCAAATGTTAGTGATGGGTATTATTACGCGTATACCCATACATAGCTCACTTTTTGACAATGATGCACATGAATAATACCGAGAAAATGATTTATAAGTAACCATTTTGGTCATTTATGAAAAACGTTAAAGTAAGGAGGGAGATGTTCAACTAAAGTCCAAAATTCACATATAAGTGGACATATATCTCAGAAATGGTTTGTTAGATGCTCATAATGTTTTGAGAAATTGCCGAAAATATAGAATAGCGGTAACACAAATATTCACAAGTCAGATATTTAGCTTACTTAACATTTATGAGCAATGTTGCCAAAGTAATTGGGATAAAACAAGTCAAATTTAAAATTTGAAAAAAATTCCAGACTTCACAGAGGTCACTGAATGGCAAGGTTGAAAGCGCTCAAACCGAATATCAGTATTCATGACTAGTACAATAACCGAATGCTGATATTCAGTTGGTATCCAAATATTGAACTATTTGCCAATACTATTCGGTTGCAACATTGGTAAATGGTAATTTCTTAAACAACAAACATTATGATACATAGTTGATACTCTATTTTCTGTTGAAAGTTTTTCAATTTCTTAAGAATTTACACTGTAGCCCAAACTACTCAATTCCATGTTTGTTTGTTTTTGACGAAATGGGCAACTGATGCCCCCTAATATGTATATACAGTTAAGGGACAAAAGTATTCAACCACACAAATATATTGTCATAAATTGTTTACTCTTTCCCGTTCCTATATAGTGTATAGTCTATATTCGTAGCTGCAATCTAGTAATTTGCATAGAATAACATGTTTTTCAAGAATTTCAAAAAAATATTTTCGATTTACACTTTTTGAAGGTGTTAATTATTAATAATTATTAGATAATTATTGATAATCAAAATATGTGGTAATTCAAAACCTATTAAGAATCTATAATTTCTGACTTGATATTTGAATTCTACTTAGGCGAGTTACCCCAGATTAAATTTTCAATAGGATTGAACAATTTTTGCCAGAGTTATAGATGAATTTCAATTTGTGCCATTTGTGCCACCTTTTGCCCAAGGGGCACAAGTGGCCGTTACCAAGAGGTTATTTTGTAATTCAAGGGTTAGCATAGTCATATAATCCGAAAATATTACTATGACTTATTCCTCCTAACCCTAGTTGATTTCCTTGTGGTGGCGCTTTTTCCAGCCACCAGTGTCACTTTTTGCAACAAGTGGCACAAATTGAAATTCTTCTATAACTTTGGTAAAAATTGTTCTATCCCATTGGAAATTTTAATATAGGGTAACTCGCCTAGGTAGAATTCAAATATCAAGTCAGAAATTATAGATTCTTAATAGGCTTTGAATTACCACATATTTTGATTATCAATAATTATCTAATAATTATTAATAATTAACACCTTCAAAAAGTGTAAATCGAAAATATTTTTTTGAAATTCTTGAAAAACATGTTATTCTATGCAAATTACTAGATTGCAGCTACGAATATAGACTATACACTATATAGGATCGGGAAAGAGTATACAATTTATGGCAATATATTTGTGTGGTCGAATACTTTTGTCTCTTAACTGTATATGTTTGTGTGTTTGGAATTGATTGAGGTAACTGGAATAACCCCATGACTGATTATTGGAATACAAGGTATATTGATCCTGACTTGGACATGTTTGAGTCTTGAACGGAAAATTCATACCTATGCCGAAATTATGACGTCATTGTCACCTTTTTGTATTTACGATAATCACATTATTAGCCACTGCTGAGCCACTATAAATGATGTTGGTGAAAGATGGTTGAAAGTTACATCGTAGACATCTCACAATTTTATCCAAGTGTCTACCTCAATACATTGGCAAAAGATTACTTATCATGAAATTATTCCTTCATCATAACTGTACCAAAATTGTAATTTTTCCAAATTTTAGAATTACTTGACACACCAGGTACGAAGTGCCGAGATTACTAACCAAATGCCCCTTAAGAGCACCAATATTGTCGCAGAAGCCAATAAATATAATTTGTAAGGACCATGAATTATTAACATTTCTGCAACAATTTACCTCAAGAGACCTTGTTTCGAGTCGATCCCCGCTGGGTAGCGATTCAAAGCACCTACACATGTTGCTGTATCATACTTGGGCTAAAACAAGGGACAAAGTGCAACGAAAATTCCACCAGTCACGCAGCGACGCAGCAAGCGAAGTGCGCTAGTTGTAATTGAAATTGATATTATATGGGATCATAGTTGGTATTGTAATTGTAAGTGAATATACATTTTGAGGTTCTCGTAATTGTATTTCTAATTGTAATTGAAAAACTAATATCGAACTCGATCCTAGCGTGCTAAAGTTGATCACTCCGCCGTCAGTAATGACGCCTATGTGTATAAGGGTGTAATTCATGGTCTACTTAATCCACTATAGTAAATGTCACCGAAATTGTTTAAAAACATAGAAAACGTACGAAGGGAACTCGAAAAGTTTTGACGTTGACCGACATATCAGATAGTAATAATACAATTGACTATTACATTTTTAAAAATACTCTCCCTGACAATCTATACATTTTTTATCCTTGTAAACCAGTTATTAAAACATTGTTTCCACTTTTCTTTGGGTATGTCTCCGATCGCATGGAAAAGTGCCCCTCTCCTCATTAGTCGAAAATCTCCCCCACGTAATTGATCTTTGAGTCTAGCAACCAGAAGTCGCAAGGGGCCAAATCAGGACTGTAGGGTGGGTGAAGTAATGTTTAGAGTCCAGAATTTTCCAAAAACTCACGAGTTCTGAATGCCGTATACGATGATGCATTATCATGATGAAGAAGAATTCCTCTAATGCCTATCCTCTCCCGCTGTGAATCAATTGCTGTGATGACTTTGGGTAGGCACACTGTAGTGTGCTAGTCGGCAGTAACAGTCTTTCTATCCTCCAGAGCAACAGCTTCGACAAACCTACTAGATCTGAAAAAAATCGCCCACATTTGTTTCCCAATAGATCTAACCCTCCGCACTTTGGTTGGAGGTTGGGCATCTTCTTCAATCCACTCCTTTGACCTTCGCTTTGTTTCTGGATCATAATGGTATATTCATGTCTCATCACCTGTAAGGATCTCAGAAGCAGCTCTTGAACTTCCATTAGCAAACCTTTTGAGCATAATTTTGCAAAAGTCTATACGCGATATTTTTTGCTGTAAGTTCAAAGAATGGAGGATCCATCGGGCACACAACTTCCTGACACAAAGCTCTTTGTGCAAAATGATATTAATTGTCCCCGATGATAACTCGGTTTCATACTCTAACGGAGCGTACGTAATATGAGGATCTTTAGTAATTAGATCTAGCATTTCGTTAACATTTTCTTCATTATGTGAAATATTCGGTCTTCCTAAACGAGGGGCATCTTCGAGAACAAAGTTTCCGTGAATAAATTCCCTGTACCATCATTCAACTGTACTTAGAGAAGGAACTAGATCCGCGAAATGTTCCTGTGAAGATTCATAGATTTCTACTGTGGTCTTCTGTAGTTTGAATAAGATCAAAATCATTGCTCGAAAATCACGTTTTGTGAGATCTGACTTAGATTGAGATATTTTAGAAGCCATGTATACTAAAGTTATCTAATTTATGGAAGTAGATGGGGTAAATGAATGAAAGTTTCAAAGTAGAGTAATAAATTGTGTCTGATAAGATGGATGCGGAATAAATGCGACAGATTAATGATTTCATATCAAACGACAAAACCTTTCGAGTGCCCCTTGTATTTGCTTTATATTTGTAAGACTTTTACTTTTTAGTTGTTTTCGGATATGATGAATTCATTAAAAATGTCTACATAATACCAACATCTGAAATTTTGAAACCATAATTATATTCAATATGTATAGAAACCTTTTCTTATGTCTATGAATAGTGAATTAACTTGGTATCTGAGTTCTTCTTTCAGGAGATTATTGATTTTACCAAAATCGCCGCTCCGCGGGATCCACGTACATTATTCACAAAACTTTTGCCTTGTAAAATTGTAGATATCTCTGCTAACTAGTAATGTATGGAAATTGTTTCAAAAACATATAATTTATCAGTATATTGTTATTTGTATGTTATATGTGGGTAAATCTTAAGTTTTTAGCTTCCCCTTTTATGCATAACAAAGTTGTTATTGGATATATATATTTATCGTATTAATAATTTTTGCAGCTATTGGGGACATACTATTTGTCCGTTGTAGAGAATTGTCCGCTCCTCTGAGACTCCTTAAGCAGTAATTACATGCTTGGGAAATTCAATCCGTGCCACGAGGTTTTTCCATTGTAGGAGTTGTCCGCTTCTCGGACTGTCTGTTTGGAGACACCACTGTATACTATTTATAAGCATATGTAAACCTATATATGTTGTAGTCAATGTATAAAATCAGTCAATTTACAAATTGATTGAAGTTTCCAGTCAATTTGTAAATTGACTGATTCACCTAGGCAATTTACAAATTGACTAGAGTATTCAGCCAATTTACAAATTGACTGAACCATTCGTTGGTTTTTTGACAGATTGACTGAAAACATATTAATATTTTCAAATCAATGAAGCAATGAATAATGAGAAATCTTGCAATTCTTGTTATTCCAAAACATATACGTCAACTTAACTTAAGAATTGAAAATGTAGAGAAACCTGACTCAAAGTAGTGTATCCTCAATAACAACATCAAAGGCAAGCATCTATCGACGTGAAATATTCTGGAGTATAAAAAGGCAAGGTAATATGAACACCCTCAAAACTCTAAAAGATATCGGACACTATGGAACAGTCCTTCCGTGAGGAGATGTTGAAACGAAATAGCTCTGATACCAAATCATTATTGATGACCAAACACGAGTATTTTTTGTTGCTTGAAGAAGTCAAAGTTGCATCTGACACCGCAAAGAAGTCCAACAGCAATACTATGTCCTTGGGAGGTATGTGAACTAATAATTATTGGTTCAACAATTAAAATTTGAGTCAGGGCTGCGTTACTTGGATTCAGGTCAAATGAATGTTCTATACAATACCATAGTTAGTTCTCTAATTATATAGAGCCCACGTACGTACGATGTTTAGGTTTCCTTTGCTGTACATGGAAAATATGCCAATAATATTGCGCACTACGGTTGTGTACTATGTTACTGGCATCGATTAAGTGACATATTTTAGATATTTTACAGGTAGTAAATTCTTCGGTGTGGCGATGTTGAGAAGTTGATTGGAAAGCAAAGTGAAGGCACCCAGGAATTTGTTTACTTCACTCACATAGATGATATGTTCGACATCATTAAATGCGCCCATGTTGCATGGATCATGCCGGCCGAGACAAGATGACTAAAGCTTTGAACAAATATGCAAACGTCACTCGCGACTCCATTGCGCTCTACAAATCTCCTGTGTTCAATATCAACAGAAACGTAAGCGTGCCACCACTAAAGGTGTTGTTGTGAAGCCAATTCTGTCCAAAGAGTTTGGTTTCGGTGCTTAGGTTGACCTCATTGATATGCAGTCTATGTGCAAAGTTTCTTATCGCTGGATCATGGTTTATCAAGAACACTTAACAAAGTACTGTGTATTACGCCCTTTGACTTCCAAAGTGCTGCTGAAGTCGCGTAGCAACTTGTTGACTTTTTCTTGTTACTAGGCGACCCTCAAATTCTCCAGAGTGACAACTGCAGTGAATTTACAGCATCAGTCATCACTGCACTGAAGGTTATTTGGCCTGACCTACTTATGGTCCATGGTAAACCTCGCCATCCCGAAAGCCAGGGATCAGGTGAGAGACTGAATTGTGACTTCAAAGACTTACCAATTGCCTGGTTAGGTGACAATGACTCCACAGATTGGCCTACTGGGCTTCGTTTTGTGCAGTTTCAGAAGAACAGTGATTGCCATTCTGGAATTAAACAATTCCCATTCAAGGCCCTGTTTGGACGTGATGCACATGTTGAACTAAGTTCAGCATCCCTTCCTAGTGAAATCCTAGAATGCCTTGTGTCCGAAGACGACCTAATGGCTGCATATCAGGAATCTGACCCCTCTTAAGTCTCTTCAGGTTACCAGACCACAGTTTCTCCAAATCTTCCTATACAAGAAGATAAGTCACCTGATCCCTCAGAAGCTACATCTTCAACACCTTTATCTGCTACTTCATCTCAGGTAACGGCTATCCAAATACGGCACGACAACACTCAACTCAACCGCAAGAGAGTAACTGAAGGACAGTTAGCTCAGACCGAACGCATGTTGAAACGAAGTCGTCTAGAACAGGTTGCCAGAGACCCTGGAGAATTATTCCAATCCCTTTAGTGGATCGCAGTAGAGGTGATCCTCGAAACATCATGGCTGGAATTATGAAAAGAAATGAAAATGACATTACCGTATAGCAGTCCGTGTAGGAATCCTGAAAGGATCTTACGGCCGAAATCAATTTGGTTTGTGTCCCTATCCGTTGTACAGTGAGAATGATTTCACCACAGACAAAGAAATAGGCCTGCGATAAGCTGTTCAACAAGGGTCTAAGTGTGGTGGACAAAGGTTTGCCAAGTGCAAATGTACACAAAGTGACAAACAATGTAAATCAACCAAATGTAAAAGTTTCAAGGCTAGACTTAAATGTAATAGTAAGTGTCACGCGACTATGACCTGCACCAACAAGATCTGAATGGGAACGATATGTGAATTTTTTAAGTCAGTATGCTGTAATCACATTCTTTTAATGTATATTGATATCAATTAATTAAATTCGTAATGCGTTCAGTTAATCTGTCAAAATACCGGCCAATGAATCAGCCAATTTATAAAATAGCTGAAATTCTAGTTAATTTGTAAATTGACTGATTTTATACATTGACTGTAACATATAAACTAAATAAGCTCAATCTCTATACTTAGATTTTATTTCACCAACTCTGATAGATTTGTCCATCAACTCTGCCTCATTGTGAGATGCCAGTTTGTTTTCCAAACTTCTAATGATTCACGAATAGCATCATCCCAATTGAGAGTGGAGTTATACTTCACAATGCACTTGATTAGATGTAAGAATATATTGCTGCTGGTTAGTTTCTCTTGTTTTGAATCCTGAATTCCACAACTTTTGCATATGAGAATGAAGCATCACACCATTTCTTGAGTGAATATTTCAACTTCACTCAAGAACTTTCTTACACAGAAGTGGACCAATTCAAATTGTATGAATTCATACATAGCCAGGACCTCCCTAAACTAGTATATCTGTTGGAATAATACGATTCCAATTTCCAGATTCAGAATTTATACTTTTACACACACAATAGAGTCTCTTAATAGTACACTAGGCATTGAAGGAAACTGTTACAGTGTACAAATTTGTACTCCTAGTCTGGAGTTACTTATTAACCCTGTTCGACTAAACGAGACTACCATATATCCAATGTATTTTTCAATCAACAAATTATTTTGAAATATATTAGATCTATGAGATCAATATGCTTCTATGAGGATTTCAACTATTTTTACGCGATCTCCTCTTACTCGGATTTTCAAAGAACTCATAGTCCGCGTGAATGGTGCGATACTTGTTTATGTATATTCCAGCCATTTCGCATTGCTATTTTGTCACCTCCCTTACAAATCAATTATTAACATTTATATTCAATTTTCTAATTGCCTATTAACTTGTTTTTTCAAAGAGTGTTATATATTTGCATCCAATTATATCATCTCCACAAACTAGAAGTAATTGAAGTTTCTCCCGTTGTCCACTCGTTAATTCCGCAGAAACAATCAGTAAGGGCCGCCAGGGGCGTATGTTGGGCTAGAATTTTATAGTCTCATTTCAAAATGTTTACCGTACAATCACCTATATCCCAGATCTAGAGTATAGACCCCTATGCGTGCAAATTAGAGTTATTCGCAGAATCTGATTAACGCGACTAAGCGTAGCTGCTCATATTTATATTGCATCAAAAGTCCACTAATCGGAGAAAATACGATTTTCAGTCTTATAAGCAATTCAATCAAATTCCATATGTGAGAATGACGTTATGACTCCGCATGCAAGCAAGCAAACCTTCCACTAGAACCATCCTGAATCAGACTTGTATGTCAATAAAGTAATATAATCAGTCAATTATAAATTTGATTGCGTCCAAAACACTATTAATTCAGCATTTTCATATTTGCAAACCCACGGCGTTTTCCCGCTACTCCAAGCAAACGAATCGCGAGAGTCTATCTAATTCAGACTAAACAATCATATCATTCTCCTGAGAATATTTGGATATACTTGTTTGGGAGTAATTGGTGCTTATCGAATTGACATTATTTCAAATTGTCAATGTATAGAGATGTGGAGTATTAAATTCTCATTCTATCGAATTGTGGTATGTACATCAAATTGTCAATGGATTAATCCCCTTGAAAATTTACTTAAGCCCTTTCGGACTTGACCCTGTACCTGCTACCTATATATAACCCCATTTTCCATATTACCATTATAGTATATCCAAGTTGTGAGACCCAGGGGGCCTTATTCACTACACTTTATATAATTACATCACATCCCCTCCCTTTGGATGGGCAATTAGCTAATATTTGAAGGTTCCTAAATGAAAATCCAATTCATTTAGGAGCGTTCAAGGCGGCGATTTGAGATTTTCTTTATTTTCTAGCGACATCATGCTGATGCTGCCGAGGAGATGTGTGAGACCCCACTGTAAAATTGACGCAACACACTTTAGGAATAAGCAATAAGGTACAAAATTTCCACATACTCATCCACACCAGTTTGAAACCAACGACCAACTTCTATTGCTTGTAATCTATTTCCTCTGAACCTTGTAGATAGTCACTACTTTCAGAGGTTACGTTTAATCTGGATCCACAATATCAGTTACCAAGTAGGAAGTTTCTCACAACAGAATTAGTGTACAACAAATGTAATAAATGTTTGTTTTGCTAAAACAATTGATGAACTCATCAGATTAAGTTCCTGTAACGGTCGATATTTTGACCAATCGCCAAATGGTATCTTTCATAAGAGTGGCAGGTCATTTTTTATTGAACATAATTTAGACCCTAAAGTCAGTGTTGTTAGCTTATAATCAAGTTACTGCCGGACATACTTCACTCAATTACCTGGAAAACTATATGGAAGTTATGGACAGTTTTGCAATCGATTTGAAAGTTAAGTATGTAGTACTGATATTGTTGCAAACATAATTAAGACGTCTAGTTTGCCCGAATTTACCAGTACACCTATGAATGAACCTTCTATTCTCCACATGACTTCTCTGAATCCGCACTCTGCTTGGATTTAGAAATACCTCTAAGCTATAATGATCCAGATGAAGAATTGATAGCATAGATGTTCGTTATCCACTGAAAGAGACACAACAAGAAGATGCAACATAACAGTTGTTTTGCACATATCCTTCAGTTTTTGGTAACGGATGGATTTAACATGTCAAATTCGAATATTAGAATACTGAAGAATCTTCTAAGATTGTGAACTTTGTCAAAAGATCACTGTTGCAACAGATCGAGAATGAAAAAAGGTTATAGGGTCATTAGTGTCATTCCATTATCATTCCACCAGTTGAAACTATGGTTCCAGCATGGAGATCTCCGATTAGTTTAATATTTTGCCAAATCATTACCTTATATGCCCCAATCTTATATGCCAAATATTTGCTTTCAATCCTCCTTTTGGTTAGACAGTATGACCTAATTAGCTCTAACGAACTTTTATGATCAGACGCTTGTTATTTATAGCACCCTTAATTATTTTGATCATATTTTCCCAATCGTTTCGTCTAGCTATAGTATTATTATTCAATATTATAGGTAGCTTGTTCTCATTATATAAAAACGGATTATCAATTTTCTTGTGTATATGGGTTATGACATCTCAAAGTGTGAATTTTTCCTTATGAGTTTTCAGGTTCACAGAAAATATGTCGACGTCTCCAAAGTATTAATTTAATTTCTCTCCTGTTTACTGCACTATAGCATATGTACTCCGTATAAGCTAATTTATGTGTCTTCGTTTGATTTATACGATAATTTTTGGATCAACAATCAGTATTTCACATATTGTGGTAAAATTTCATAAACTGATAGCTTGTTCTGCCAGATTTGGATGTTGATTACCTCGTATGATTATATTTTTTCCTAGACAATATTGTCTTTACTTTTATTTGATAATAATTTAACAATCAAACATACCTATCGAGAGATTTAGCTTCTTGAGGATAGGCATCGGACACTGCCCGCCAGTCTCGGCCCCCCTCCCAGATTTTGATATCAAGTTCTTACTCCACAACCATGTGCTATAAAATTTGATATTAGCTTGGGTCCATTGATACGTAGACTCATATCATTACTTTAACATGATTAAAATTCATTTATCTACAACTAGTATTGATAAAGTTTTCAATAGATAACTATATTATCGCATTCCTAATCGTTTATTATTTTGTTATACTCTATGGAATTTGAATTGAAACATCTTTCGTTTGACAATATATACTGTGTGCAATGTTGCAATTTCTATTTTATTATGGATCCTATTTTAAGTTGTTGTTTATGAACGACATTCCATTTGGTCTGAAAAGCCATATCAAAATTATCTCTTTGTAGTTGCTTAATATATTCGTGCTATTACAATTAGCAGCTCAAGAATTATATTGATTGAATCAACCCTATTTTCATGCTCTATTGCTGAATCACTTCATGAGAGCTGTCATGCAGCATCAAAATTTACCAGAAAACACGGTTTGTAAACTCTTTTTCAACTTGGAGATGAAGAAAAGAACAATAGAGATTTTGATATAGAGACTTTAAACGAAGGGCAAACTGAGTCAGGAGTTTAACCTGTAACATATAGGCCATTTTTGATTATTTGTTTATCAGTTTCTCTGACTATCGGATGATGGGTATTATATGGCTTACGGAATATAATTCGAATATATTCTAGGTTCACCTCATTATTGTAGTTTATCACATAAATTTTAGCAACATCGAACTGTCTGTATAGTGTCATGAGTGTGGGCAAATGATTTTTAATCAGTTTGAAATCAATTTGTAAGTTTTGTGATATTGGAATACTTTTCGTCTTGTAGATGCTTATTTTAAATTATAGTCTCTCTTGCATCTTTGGTATATTTTGAACTTGAACGAACGCTTAGAGCCTTCGCTCTTGGATACTTAATCATTACTGCACCTATCCCGAACTTACACCAGCCCCCAAATATAATTGGCTAGATCCACCCATGGTAATGTCAGACATTTGGAATTCATTATCATTTGCACCCATTGGTTTCCAAAAATTTAGGAATTAATTCCCATTCTCAATTCTTTCTAAAGAGCTCAATTCCAATTTGCAGCCCATTGAGCCTCTTAATTATGGACTTGAATCTCATCTAATTCTTTTAGATTGGAATTAATCTCATTTGCAGCTCTTAATTTCCGGGAAATAAGGACTTGACTCCCATTATCATTCTGAATAGGAATGGAGCATGAACGCAAATGACTTAGCGCTATTCAACCTCATTCAACTCATAAAGAATTATTGTTGATTTTGTCGACGTCAAAATGAGCTGTGATGCAGCTCTTCTTTCACCATTATCTAACCACGACTTATGCTCTTTTGGGCAATTTCTCTCTTATAACTTGAACAAATACCGTGATGTATATCTTAGTGTTATATTATGACCTATAGTGATATTTATCGAGGAACATTCGATTACAATCATGAAATCATGTATCTTTAAGAAATATTTGAAAGATAACATGAAAATATACCGGTCGCAGTAGACGATCAAGATTAAATCGTGTTTGAAGGCCGTTTCGGCGTATACTTGCATAAAACTAGTTCCTGCGAGCCAAGCAGTGAGAAATAAGTATCATCGATTTGGTTAGGACTAAGTCTGAGATTAGAATATTCCCACATGATCTTGAGACATTTCTAAGTTGCTAGAGAGAGATATGCCCAGATATATTTATGTGACTACTTAAACGACGGGAAACTCTACGCTTTGAATTCATATTCCCATCGAATTCGATTTCAACTGTACTAGTTAGTAGCATTTTATCTATTCAAATGTATCACTAAGCGGCACATTGATTCCTATCCACCAGTTTTGTCAGCTGTCTTATTGGTGATGGGCCCATAATTGATATCTTCGAGAATATCAATCTAGTCGTGGGGCAAGTCATGGATTCTCGAAGATCATATCTTTTTGAATGTCGATTATAGTAATATTATTTGGTCTTTGATGGTTAGTATGTCATTGTAGTGACTGTGTGCATGGTGTCCCCAAACATCAATCAGATTTAGAAAATTGGTTCCATGGAAATTAGTATCGAAGCATGTATTTTCCTTCGTGTAATTCAGTGTCAAGATTCTCAAATTTTGATCTCTAAATAATATATAATCAAAAGAATTTCGTTTTACATAATAGTGATGCTAACACTGTAGGAGGGCTGAAACAAATATTCAAATCTGTAAAGAGCTAAAATTTTTCTAAACAAACAAATTTTCGAATTTTCGAATATTTTTTTGGATCACTAAGCATTTCACACCTTCTTTGCAATCTCTGATGAAAAATATATAATAACATCTTATTAATGAATTTATTATCATTTATAGTGATAATTATTCTTTGGAATTATGATTTATTATACTCATTACTGTGTTGAACTTATGAATATATTCATTCATTCTTATGTAGTTCATCAACGAGGTATGAAACAATTTTCGAATCCCGGATATTTTTTCGAAACGAACTAATATTCGAATAGGGTATATTCGTTTCAGTCCTATTATGTTGTTTTCATACACCCTGGATAATCATCGAAATTTATACATTTTAGTTTTTTCTAATTCCTTTATCATTGTTTAGGAAATTCATTACTTAACAACCTTATTAGTTATAAATACAATGTAATCACCAGTAATAGAACCTATTTTACTGACTTTCCACGAGTCGAAGATACACTGTAAACATCTAAACTTGATAGATCCAGAACAATATATGGCATTTCACGATAGGATAAATGTGTGACAGTTTGATTAACAATTTTATTTCTATATTTGCTAGTAATCTATCCAAGATACGTCCATTAACTCTCCTTTTCAAAATTCATAGTTTCACTTCTCTCTCCTAAATTCAGTTTTAGGCCAACTAAAATAAGTTCCTTGTTTGTCATCGAAATTTTCTTGGGAAACTGGGATTGCAGACGGTACAGTTCATGATGGATATAGTGATATATTGGATATAGTGATAATTTTGCTGCTTTAGATGTATCCCCAAACAAATCCCATGCAAATTTTATTGGATTTAGTGATTATTTGTGCACCAATACATATTCGAAAATAGAATTTTGATTATTTTTGTTATCCTGTAATTTATCTTTCAAAATTATACTTGCCCCATATCTATGTTAATCGTATTTAGTTATTTCTATCATGGAAATTAGACAGTAGCGTAAATCACTGTCAGTGATGAAGAAGTTGGAAGTGGTTGAAGTAATGCGTTAAGGCGCTACTCAAGACGAAGTCGCACAGGGATTTCTAATTTCTCAATCATCAATATCAAACATCAAGAAAAGCAATTCTTCTGGAAAACTAATTACAATGGCACCAGCAGCAAAGCGTAAGCCAATATCGACCCATGAAGACCTCGACACAGCACTATTAGTGTGGTTTATAGATGCGCCAGAGAGGTCCGTTCCAATTGATGGGAATATGCTCATGTCTAAAATTAATATCCTGGAAAGATATACAACATTCACCCTTTTCCATCACGTGGTTGGTTATAAAGCTGGGGAAAACGCCATTGCATTTCTTCGGTACAGCATGGAGAAGCCACCTCTGCTGACACACCGGCTGCATACGATTTCCTCCTTATACAAATTCCTGCAATTCTGTCTAATCACTCACTTTCAGACTACTATAATTGTCATGAGATTGACCTTTTCTACAAATGTTTACCAAAATTTACATATTAATTTAGTAAGAATAAAGATGCTGTTCGTGGTATTAAGCAAGACAAATGAGATTTACTGCTCTTGTTGTTGTAATGCTGATGGGAGCGATAAGGTTAGGCTAACCATAATCGGCAAGTATGCTAACCCCCATCCTCTTAAAGATTGTATGCGCGCCTTACCCGTCAACTACAGATATAACACAAAAGCTTGGATGCTATGAGCATTATTTAGTGAATTCCTTGATGAATTTAATTCCAGAATGCGAAAAGAAAAGCGAAAGGTGTGTCTATTGCTGGATAACGCTTCAGTGCACAAACCAGATATGTCACGTTTGTCGCATGTAGAGTGTATTATGTTGCCCCCAACACAGCTAGTGTGATCCAACCTTGCGACTGTGGTACTACAATGAACCTAAAGGAATTTTACCGAAAGAGTGTTATGGCGTATGCTTTAGATCCGCTCGCGGATGGGAATTTGACCGGAGATAAAATGTCTAAGGCGATTGATGTCAAACAAGCTATATTATGGATTGCATTTACATGGAGACAAGTGAAGTCGCAGGCTGTTGTTAATTGTTTCGCAAAGGTATTTGGAACACTTTCATTGGCTAGCACCAAAATCACTTCTGAATTCAATTCCCATATTGAATATTGTGAGCTTCCGCTGCCTCCAGAAGTATTTGATGATGATTTTTCTAACTATGTCAATGTTAATTCAGATAGACCGACTATGGGAGAATTGACAATAGGTGATGATATAGAAATAGTATCTGTCAACAACAAAGGTGATAATAATGATCTTAAGATCATTGAGAGTGACACTGAAGTTGAATCTGATATTCCTGTTCACTCTACGTCAGAAGTTAAAAAAATGATTGAGAAGATGAGAACATTGATATCTCACCACAACTTCGATTTTCAAGGTGCGATTCTCTCAAAAAGTGAAGATGGGGTACTCATTGTAGAAACTGAATTGAAAAAGCAAACAACACTGAATATGTTTTATACGAAGTAGAACATTACTTATTTACTTACACTTTGACTTTTGTTTTCACAGTTTTCCTATTCAATACTCTTTTGGTATTGTTTACTATAATTGTCCTAATCGAGGTAAATCATCTCTTACAGGGATTTGTAAATTTAACTTATAAAATTGATACGGTTATAGTAATATCATTATATGGATATAGTGATAATTTAGACAAATTTCTGTGTTTCCACCATTATCACTATATCCACTATGTACTGTATTATAATTATATTTATTATAGGCCAGTGAATATTTTAGTTTGATGACCCTTCGATTATCTGATCACTTACTTTCTGGGCATATACTTGTTAAATATTCAACTATACTAGTAATAGAATGTGGATTGCACAATCTGTGACCCAACTATCAGCTTTAAATTTGGAAAACAATAATCCTCCATAATGGAGATAAAATATGGGACGGGCGAGGATAATGAACAAGTATATTTTTAACTGAACTTAGACCAGTGGTCCCAATTGTAGCTCTAAATCCTTCCGAGGGGTGTTTGCCTACCTTAGGAGGCGCTGTGGGGGGAGCTGGGAAGATAATGGTCCGTTGGATGATGGTTTATTCTAACATTTGGAAATTTTGAGAAATACTGTTGTATCGTTGTTATGTTATGCACTTTACCCATAATGACAATTCTAACACGTTGCCCACAAGGGGAGCCAATTATTTACCATTTACATTCAATTAATGACTTCATTGGTATTGTTTCTTTGTTTTGAATTAAGAGTTCTGACGGCTTCTTAACAAAGAAGTTATAAAAAGTGATCATACCATGTTATTTTCATTAATTACCTCAATAATAGACACAACTTTTCTTGCATCTCCAATCATGGTTGAAAACCCCAAGAAAAAATGCCGTCAATACTCCCTAGATTATCTGAAATTTGGTTTCATCGCTTCACCCACTAATCAATAATTACCCTTTTGTTTACCCTATAATCAAGTGTCTTCTATTGAGGTTATGAAACCATCACGTATGTGCGGCCATTTGACGAAGAAGCACTCTGATAAGAAAGACAAGGATCTCAAATATTTCCAAACTTAAGCAAGCCGTTTGCAAGTCGTAGTTCCATAGATGGAATGATTAACAAAACTACCAGTAAAAATGACGATCGTCTTTGTTCTTCTTACAATATATCTCTTTTAATCGCCAAATGTGGAAAGCCTCATACAATAGGTGAAGAGCTCATCCTTCCAGCTATAAGAGAGGTTATATCTACTATCATGCATCAAGATGCGTCTAGTGTAGTTAGATCAATTTCCTTAAGTAATAACTCAGTTTCGAGGAGGATCGAAGAATTGGCTATAGATGTTGAACAACAGTTGTGTAAGTTTTACAAACAACGGAATTCGCTTTGCAGCTTGATGAGTCAACCTTACGTGACAATGAAACCTTATTTATGGCATATGTACGATATATTCACAATGGTGTATCAAAAGAAGAAATGCTCTTCTCCAAGCCACTAGAAACAGATGCTAAAGGTGAGACAATATTTATGGTGGTAAAGCAATTTTGTGAAGAGAAGAACATACCAATGGGAAATATTGTTGTGTGTGCTACTGATGGAGCACCTTCAATGATTGGACGTCATCGTGGTTTCATAGCTCATCTGAAACGAGCTGTGCCGAAGGTTTTCTCTATTCATTGTGTCATACATCGTCAACATTTGATCGCCAAGCACCTAACACCTAATATTCACCAGTCTTTGCATATCGTGATTACTGCTACGAACAAAATAAAAAAGAACTCACTGAATGATCGCATCTTTTAGCAACTTTGTGACAACAATGACGAAGATTACAAACGCCTCCTTCTCCATACTGGAGTTAGGTGGCTTTCTAAAGGTAATTGTTTGAAACGATTCCATCAACTGTTTGTAGAAGAATACGATTCAACTCTGGCAGAAAGGTTGAAATGATATGGACTGATGTTGCTTACTTAGCTGACATATTCGAGAAACTGAATATAGTGAATAAGCAGCTACAAGGGAAAATACTACTCTTTATTCAAGCGAAGGGCGTTGTTCTATCATTCTTCAGTAAACTAACCCTGTTCCGACAGAATTTTACGCATCGTGAATTGGTACTTACCTTATTTACGTGAACTAGATATGGTAAATAATAACATCATTACAAATGATAACATTCATATTTACTGTTCACATATGGATTCCCTTAACAAGATTTTTTGATTCGATTCAAAGATTTAACCCAGTTTGTTATCCCTAATTTTGTGATAAATCCATTTGGAACTAATATAGAAACTTTGGATCCACAATTTCAAGAAGAATTCATCGATTTACAGAATGATATCGAATCCAATGCCATATTCACCCAATGTGGATATGGTTCATTCTGGATGAAGAGGGAAGTCTCTGAACGCTATATCCATATTTTCAAACTGTAAGATTGATGTTTGTTGCATTTCCATCATTATATCTTGTCGAGAAGGGATTCAGCACTGTAGTTAATCTGCTCACAAAACAAAGAAATCGACTGGAAATAGCAACAAGAGGCGACTTGGGACTCTTTCTGAAGGA
Organism: Oopsacas minuta; assembly: GCA_024704765.1. Lineage (NCBI taxonomy): Eukaryota > Metazoa > Porifera > Hexactinellida > Lyssacinosida > Leucopsacidae > Oopsacas > Oopsacas minuta. The sequence continues at coordinate 360,753 of JAKMXF010000296.1, forward strand.
GTTAGAACCGTATGTAGTCAAACAACCAAAGAGCCACCAAAGTCAAGGATCACATGTTCCAACGTATACTGATACTTAGATTAGTCCCTAGATACTCTATCAGTCTATCTTTTATAATTCCATATAGTTAGTAATTAAAAACTGATTCAATAAAGTATTAAATAGGAGGCGTTCTGTAAGTATTAAGTCTATAAGGGGGGCGTTAAATTGGTAAAGGTTGGGAAACACTGGCTTAGACTGGACTCTATTTTTATACATCCAACTTATATATTGCTATTTTGTTTTGTTGTCTTTTCTTTGTCAAGAAGTGCTTTACTGAATGCTTTTTGTATTTGTATTCCTAATTCTGAGATTTATCATAACTATGCATTTGTGGTGTTTACCAAGAAATTGATCTGAAGTCAATAATACTTGACTGAACATATCGAATATCATGAATCTGATTTTCACCCTTTTAAATTGATAATATTGGTATATATTTGTTGTTTTTATGAATATTGAGTAAACTAATTGTTGAAATCCCAAATTTTTTTAGATATGCTCTTAAACGCTATTATGTGTGACAGAGTACTCTAATTCAGAGTTACGTATTTTCTGTTTCTCACGTGTAAGATGATTGTGCTTTTTATGGATATATATTAAACAAATGGTTGAATTTTCAAAATTAACGTAGACGCCTGCTCTGAAACTATAATGGGGTTACAAATTACGCTGAATCCGAATTTCGTACTTTCAAGTTTCTCTTATGTTGTTTTTATGAATATTAAATAGACAAATAGTTAAATGAGTGACGTGTTCTAATTTTATTCATGGGTATTCTAGTATGCAGAATCCGAATTTCGCATTTTTAAGTTTCTAAAATGTAAATTTATGTTGTTTTTATGAACATATTGTAAACAAATAGTTTAAGTATTACTATTTTATTTCAATTTGTGAATATTATACTTTGCGAAGCGAACCACAAAGTGCCGAGTCTAATGCGACACTAAGTGTTTGCAGGCCGTGCACTGCGAGCAAGCGTAGCCCCTCCTTAATTTTACCAAACAACCTCAATTACCATTTAATGGAAATGTGCAACGTCAAGTTCTTTTTTGCGTGGTGCCTAAGAATTAACACGGTTCTGGTTTACACCATTAAAATTTTCCCCTATACGCGTGTAAAGATTTCTGTTTTAACGGTTTGTGTTATTAATTGTGAAAATACACCTATTTATTCTATGATTAATTAAAATATTTGTTTTTGTCCTAAACATATTGATTATAACTTTGTATATTCAACCAATAACCTTTGAGCCTCTAATATTTAGAAAATATCATTAGATTGAGCCGTTGAAGGAAGTGGCTACCCGTATTGGCTTGTAAATCTCTGGTTAAAGGGCATTTGCATTTGAATTACGATTTAGGAATGGTGGATTATCAGGAGATTCGCATGCCCGACTTTCCCCACTCAATTGCCTTACCTTAGGGAATTAGCGCTTCATGAAATTAACGCGAATTGGAGCTGAACCTTTTCAAATACATGAAATTGACGCGATTGGGAGGGAGAACGTTTGTATATACAGTATTTTATGCGAATAAATATTTAGTAATTATTCAAATTTCTAAACAAAAAAGAAGTAATTCCTAAACAAAGAATATGTCCTTGTAAGGGTATAGATCTCGGAACTCCATATCGCCCTTTCTGGAATTCGTGATTGCTGAAGCAATCCCTGAATGTGACCAACCAGCTTTGATATTTTCTATCCCTTTCTCCGAGTTGAAGAAAGTGAAAGTTCACCCATCAATCTGCCATGCTTCGACTTCAATGTTGATAGGTTGAAGTCAACATCGATGGTAGTGATGTCTCTATCAGGCTCTTGAAGCATGGCAGCAGTAATCGTTTCGGTATAGAAATTACTGAATGCCTTCTTCTCATAATGCTTAAAAGACCTATTTATTGAGAGGTCCAGGGCTGAAGTAAATGAGTTAAGTTTTGCGGAGTCATGACTGTGATTGTATTTAATTCCTCTAGAGTTTTGCATGCACTATCAGTTCCTTGCCCTTTAAACGCATCTCAGATTAATATGAATTTGTGATCTCTTCCAAGACCAAGTTCTTCCTTAGTTGGATCGACATATGGTTTTAGTACTTTCATTAATAGGGATCTCGTTTCCTTTCATTGCTCCAATGCTTTTCACTATAACTTAGAAGAAATCCTTCAGGAAAGGGAACGGTGGGGAGAGATCTTGCTGTTTTTCCATGATAAATTAGCTGAAATGGTAACATTTTACCACTTAGCGTTTCAGCCAAGGCTATCGTCATGCCTCTCTTATCGTTAGATCCTTTCTTTGCTACTTGTTTGGAATTTGTTCCCGCCATAGTGAAATTGCCAGTAGACACAAACTTTGATGGTGTCTGATCTACATTTATAATGAGTTCATCGGGAATATTATGCAGAGCGACTGCTGTTACAATTTCGTTCAAAAATCGGTCTCTCACTTCATTCCATAGGCCTAGATGTTGTCACCATACGTCTGGACATGTTCATGCGAGCATACAGAGATTGTATCCAGCCGTTCATGATTTTACAGTTCTGGTAACCTCCATATTTCCCTAAGTTGCTTTTGATGATACCCATGAGCACTCCATGAACGGAATGTCGATCAACAGTTCCTCCAGCGATGCGAAGATTATTAATGAAGGTTCTGAGTATTTTATCTAAATCTTCATCTAATAACAATGGTCTCCCTCTTTTCGATGATATTTGTATTAAGTCTGTGAGTGACTTTTTCTTCAATCCAGCACGAAATTTCGACAACCAACCTCGCAAGGTACTTTCTGCCAAATGTGGGAAATATTTCTTGTATTGCTGCATAGCATTTGTTGTACCCACTTGATTCGCACAAATTATAATCCGTATTTTGTCTTTTTCTGTATAACTGCAACGTTTCTTTTTTTCTCCTGGCATGATGAGCTGCTCAATTACTTGACCATGCTGTTCATTTGTTATCCCTCTATCTTCATCAGAAGGAATCACAAGCATATGGGAATCATCTCCTATATTATCATCGTTTCTTTCCTTCGTAAACAGGCTAAGATCGACTTTTCAGCCATTCTAATTGGTAGTATACTATTATAGAGGCTTGATTTGGTATCCTAACTTGTTTGAACGTGGCGACAAATTTGGGAGTATCGAGATCGTAAAAACATTTATGAACATGAATAATGGAATATATTCTTCATAAATAAACCAATTTATTATAGTCTTACAACAAAGATACGTAGCCTATTCTACGAAACAGCAGTCACTGTCATTTTCACTTTCAAAGGAAGCTTCTAGATATTGAGTTTCACTTTCCGAAGAGTATTTGTCAGCATCCTGTTCATTAAGTATTTCTTGCAAAATATATTTCGTAGAATCAAAATATTCCTTGTAATTTTCTTCAAGAAATCCGCAGGCTAATACTTTCTCCTTTAACATGTTTAGTGCTTCTGCTCGGCTCCATCGGACTGTATAGAAATAGGTATTTCCAGACCACCTTGCAAAAGCCGAGAACTTCTAGGCTTCACATAAGATATTATTCCCGAAATACAAGCTCCATTTTTTAGTGCGTACCAAAAATAACGACTGATCTCCCTTGGAATATGCCCACCTGTCGTTATAGACAACTTCCCAGGTAATTTTGTTTGTCCAGGCACTGCGAAATTATCATAATATTATTGTTCTCCTGTTTGAAAACAATGACTAATCCCAAAATAGGTTTCCAGTCCACTTGATAGATATGGTATCCTCTCAAACCAGTCACGCATCGGAAGGCATGTAAATTGGGAGTTTGCCCATCCATTGTATTGATTTGCTAAATAGTATAAATTGTAGGAAATTAACGCGAATTGGAGCATTTGCGTGTATTTCATGGAGCGTTAATTCCTATAGTAAGGTAGTTACTGGTGTGGAACTATCAATTATTTAAGGGAACTGCCATCATTTACCCACCAAATTTAAATATGCATTATCTTGTTTTGAACATCCTTGCAAGACCCATACCTGCCAAACTTTGCTAATCATTTCCTGGACATAGTGGTCAATTCCCTGCACATTAAATCATTTCCCTGGACATTTCTATAGAATTACAACCAGATAATTTGAGAATGCTTGCTATTCTCCCTATAATATTGTCTAAATTTGTGTATGTGTGTGTGTGTGTCACGCTCCTAAATAGAAAACATAAGGTTTAGTTCAGAAACACCAGAATCCAATATGCACAACATGACAACGATAAAAACAACATTATTCTGGGGTAATCGAGTATGGTGTTCCGAATATGATATTGTAAACAACATACTGTGAATATTTGTTTACTTTTAGATACATATAGTACGTGAATTACAATTTCTTAGTAGAGTCATACTTTCAACGGCTATACTTGTGTATTCAAATATGTTGAGTCCAAATATAATATTGTAATCAACATTTCATAATTTTTGTACACTTTTGTAGACCAAAAGTAAGCAAATTCTATGATTATATTATTCCCTATATTATATACGTAGATCATCTTCCCCTATTTTTATAATACAAAGTGGACAAGCAAACAAACTCATGTGTAGCATCTAATCCTTGATTGCAAGACTCGCTCGAGCACACTCTTAAAATGCTTGAGAGTATTGTTAAACATACAAGTATACCAGTTTATAAGAAACCTTTTAATCTGAATTCTTGTGGAACATCATGTGATGATAAGTTTAGCTAAATTTGTGAAATTCTACAAGCATTGGGCCTAGAGTTACTACATGTTGACACAAACAATCCATATACGAACACTAAATTGTCATTCTAAAAAGTTTATACGTTCTCTCGGCGCAAATCTCACATCAAAGTATACACCTACAATTCATTGCCCTCTCCCACTTGGTGATTTAACTGTTGTATGTATATTGATGCCTTGAATGAGTGTTTGCTTCTTCTCGCTGATGTTTACTAACCTTAGGATGGAATCTGCAGGAAAACAATTCCCATATTGATAAATCCTGCTGAATTGAGCTTGCTTGGTCGCTCCGCGATAGCTTAAGGCATCAGGTTAGCTTAAGTTTCAAACAACTACATTTCTTGATGCTTTTTGTTACTACACGACGGGATATACCCGACGCTACGTGCCTAAGGAGTTAATATTTATGGAAAATTATATTTGTCTTATTCATGGTTTGCCCAAATTCCATTTAATGGCATTCTGTGGTAATACTGCAGCTCTTACGTGGCTTTAGGTTAGTAATCCTGGCAGTTCGTGTCTCGAAGATTATAAAATTCTCAAAAATGTCGAACTTTAGAAATTCTTGATTTCTTAACTGTCATGATGACGTAATAATCCCATGTGATGAGTTTACATTTGGCCAAAATCATAACATCAAAACATTTGTCACATTGAAGAATAATTGTGATTCAAATTTCAAACTTCTATTTTGTATTTGGCTGAGCAGCTGTTAATAATTATAATTTTTCGAATATCCAAGAGGTGATGCTGATATCATAATTTCGTCAGGTGTGAATCTTCGTCCAAAACAAACTTGTCCGAGCCAGGCCCAACATACGCGTACCATAGCCCTGGGGTCTTTCAGGTTCTTCAATCAATACTGACATATTAACATATATAGATATCCACATATACAGATTAATTTGTTTAATACTATAGATATCTCTGCAAAAAGTGGAAAATAGTCTGCGTATTCAAATTTTTGATTGCCTACTAGACTTAAATACTATTGAAGACCCCCTGCGGTACGTTAGAGCTGTGGTATTTAAAGAGATATTTGGATAACTTTATTATTTTGAAGTAGCCCTACTTTTTAATGGATTTTTTCCCCGATTACCTGAGAAACTTTTGTATTTTCTCCTCAATCGTGAGAAAATGTGCGTACATTCGCTAGATGAGATGATCAAGTACTGAAATTTGGTTAATTTCTGTAGATCTTACTATATACTTTCATAGTATCATTTTCTGTTAGGTGATTGTTCTAATTAACTAAGGAGTATTACTATTTGCTGCTAATACTTTTGAAACAGTCTGCATGAACAATATTAATAATTATTCTGATTAATATTACTCCATCATACAATTATGTTTTATTTGCCACGAATCATATAATATACCATCTTCCTCTTCTAAATTAAGAATTGAGGTGCAGATCTTTATTCGAGAACCAGCTAAATGTAAATCTATATTGACATACACATATTCTTATAATTGGGAACTTTTGAGATTTTAGTTATTGAATTTTGGGTTCCTGATCCAATAGATGAAATTGCAATTCTGGTAACTGTATATAGTCAATACAAGTATCATTAATGATTTTATCTCGCATGTAAAATCCTCACTGTCAGTTCAAACGATAGTTACAGGTGATTCTAATGTGATATATACATAATTCATAATAAGAAGAATTATGGAGCATTTTGTATCGAAGAACTTTCACTTTACAACATCTTGTTTATCTACCAATTACGATTCGCAGTTACGTATATTGTACTTTACCAAGAGGTTTAATACTAAATGTAGTTTCAATGATTCCAATTTTGTTGATTACAATTCCATAATTACTTAGGGCATTCAAACAGTCCTATATTTGTTTATATCTTGACACTACAATATCTTACTAATCAAAATTCTGTATAAATGTTCGAAATACTTCCCCTCTACATCTATGCATAGTTGTAGCATTTCAACCCACTTTGAAACTTTTTTTAATACTCGTCTCTGCCCACTGAATTGAGGTAGTGGTAAATTCAGTTTCCTAACTCTTGTCGGGTGTGGAATAGCCGTCCTCGAGATATTGTTTTAGCTCAGGAAATAGTCAGAAATCACAAGATGATAGATCTGGGGAATACGGAGGATGTTCCATCGTTTCAAACCCAATATCCTTATTAACCTCCCCAAATATTTGAAACATGAGGTCTGCAATATCGTGGAGAAGTTTGATTCTTCAAGTTCATGTACGCGTACATCGTGTGTTATGGACTTTCGCGACTTTTCTTAGTCATTTATCTTCGTAAAATTCTCCATTGAGTCGTTTTCCTTTAGGCACAAGTATTTGAGCCACTGGCCTATCCGCATCAAAATTATACTGTAGAGAACTTATCGTCTCGGAAGTCGGACGTGCCTTTCGGGGAGATAGGGACTTTTGGGAGCCACGATTTCCATTGTTCCTTACGCAGAGGTTCAGAAATTTAAACCTTGTTTCGTCACCAGTACGATTTCATACAACCTTCAAGAATCACAAACTCTCTATTCTTTAGGCAATTTTTCCGCATCAAACACTCTTCTCCTTTTGCCCCTTTGTTACGATTTTTGGTTTCCATCGCGCTGAATTCTTTTGATATTCGAGATAATCGTGTAGAATTGTATGAACACTTCCCTATGAGATGTCCAGGATTAGGGAAATCACTTGAACACTCAAATGGGGGTCAATATCTAATAGATCCAGAATTTGAGAGGCAATTTCAGGGGAGGTAGCAGAAATTGGTTTTCCTGCCTAAGGGTCATCTTCAATGCTGCCTCTACCTTCCCTCAATTTACGTGCCTATTCCTTTGCAGTGGTATACGCTAGAGCTTCCCCATGATAAACGGTAGATCCCCATGTATCTGTAGTAGTTTGTCGCCGAGTATGGTACGAATCTTTATGTAAGCTCGTTTGGCTTTATTTGATGTGTTTTGAAGCCATGAAAAGTTGACTCTCGAAAATAGGTAAATTGAAAGTAGGATCCACAGCATTAAATATCTAATCGATAGGACTATTAGGGGTATACTATGCATCTCATGTAATCGAGTAGAGTTTGGCTGCTATATACTATGGATGGGGACTTTTTGAATGCCCCAAGTATATATTTGGGGGATTGTTTAAACTCTACTCTGCTTGTGAATCCCTTCGCTATTAATGGACTCTGGTCCTTCAACCCAAATGCGAATGTTAGTTTTAAACATGTTGATTTATTTATTCTATCTTCTATTTGTCCACTATTTAGACTCTAATGACTAATCCTTACCCCGATTTACGAGTCAATGCGAAGAGCATATTCTGATAACATTAATTTGTAGCATATCCTATTTGGCTAGCGAAGTTTTAGAATACCTACTAATTCATATTATGCGTACTAATTTGAGTCTCGGTTTAACTTAAGATAAGTTACCTTTATAAATGATGGTAGCCTTAAATCTAACTTTTCGCATATTATATGTTGAGATATATGCGCGCACAGTAATTTGCGTACTTCCTTGGTTGATATATTTGGGCAAAGCGACTATGTTTTTATCTTTGAGATCCGCATCTTATACAGGTTGGGCACATAGATTTTAAAATTGATGTTTCTAATGTGTGCTAGCATAATGTCAACAATATGAATCCTACTGCACCCAACCCAATTTTATGGGTAATTCCTGACCTCTACAATGAAGAAACTTACGACATAATTTATGATTTATATGAGGTCACATCATTAATGGTGCTATTTCATAGCATTAATCATACAGCTTCGCAAAGTGATCATTATGATGCAATAGATGACATATAACCGAATAGCTATTGTTTCAATCTTTCAATGATGTCAAAATTTTTTAGCAATCAATTGAGCAAAATTCTTTAGGTATGGTATAAATGGAAAATTTAACGGGTTCGTTTGGTGTATATGTGTTACGTTTATGCCAGGTGAATCGTACAAATATTTTAAGAACTGTTATTATACTAACTTTTTCAACTACATCAAATTATGTCAACTTACAGAAGCTCATTAACTTATATAAAAGTGATAACAACTACATCCTATTGCAACCAATTAAAGTGCACTACACTTAATTACTTCAAAGTTGCATTAACATCGTCGATTACCTTAATAAGCTATATTCAAAAAATATATATACTATAGACAGTTTTTCAATATTCTTGTATGTGAGAGTTGGAATTCCTCCTTTTATATAGATAAGCCTCTGTTTAAGTTATTCAAAAGACTTTCAATGGTATAGCCCATCGGTAACGTGCTACTTCGGAGCATCATGTACCCTTTTAGCTCTCCCCTCTTGCTCCTTGTAGCTATTCAATATTCCTTAGTTGAACTCAATTAAGATAAATTAACCATCTATCATGTTATTTATGAGGGTTTTCTGAAAGTTAACCTTAATTTCGTCAGAATTATGATTGTTCTTAGGATTTGACAATGAGATTTACGACTCATGCCAAGGGCCTTACGTCATCGCATGTCTGGAAACACTTTTTACCTTAATGCCAATTTATCACTGTTTTCCTAACTTTTGTATCTATTTTAATTCACTGGTTCAATTATATGACCATTGGTGATACCAAATTTCATTCTAATCATACAGGCAAATATTTTATTCGATACTGTATTTATTTTACGTTATGTCAAAATATATCTACCAATAATGCACTCGCCAAGCTATATATAACATTGTCAAATTTCTCCAAACATCGAATTGACATTTAACTACCAGATCCGTACTCAGCATCAAATTTCAAGCAATTTTGATTGGTCATTTTGCTATATTTTGATGTATTTTCCCTAGCCAACATTCTAATCTCCAATTTTGTCCTAACCTAAACGATTGTTCCTTGGTCGACGCAGCGAGGCTAGTTGAGTCTAATTATGCACATTTCAAAATATCATCTTAAGCTGCCTGAATATACTTATGTTTGATATTTAACACTTTATTTCACTCTGAGCATATTTTCTTTCAATCCTTGTCATTTCATTCATGATAACACCCTTGTGAGTAACCAGTTATATTCTTATAACCTGTATTATTTATTTAAGAATAGTCATAACCCTTATTCAGAACAGTGTTCCTATTCGCGATATGTTAATTTAACCTGTGTTCTTATTAGTGATGCACATTGTATCCCTTATCCCATTATCATGATTTTTCTTAATTAGGCACAAGTATCTTTATTTCATGATACGAAAGTCCTCGCTTCATCATCTTATGAATGTTCTAATCTTTTGCATGAAAGAGGTTTAGACCATGCTTATGATCTAGAAGTTTCGAGGGTTTCATCTGATCCTGGGATTGAAAAGAGTTCTGCAAATTTATCCGATGATAATTATCCAGATTTCCTGATGCCAACCAAGAATAGATTTTCATCCTTTGAAAAGAGTGGACTGCCCTTAATCAACCCTTCAAAACGGAAGACAACAAAACAAATACCTCATGACATTTCTCCAGATGATGAATCCCTTAGACTCTCAACTGATCTTAACCATTCAGAATCTGTTCTAGAGTCTCCAATACTTTCAAGTTTGTTACCATATTCACACTTGAAACTACATGTAGCACATATTTCATAGACTTACCTATTCGTGTGAATATGAATTTGAATATCCAAAATTTTATCAATTTGCATATTCCTGAGCAGTGAATTTCATATATGAGATTAAATTATTTCATGTGTCCTAAACCCAACTTAATTTTAGACTAATCTATTGGGATACAGTGGATACTGGGAATATGACCATAGTCAGGAACCGGACAGCATGTTCTTATATAACTGGTATTTAGTTTATTGTTCGTGCCGATTATCAAAACACTTCATTTATGCAGATTTGTATGTAGCGGCAATATTATGGAAAACTTTCCTCACATCTACTAGAATTTCTAGAACATACCGGTAATTAGAACCAATGATGCTACAACTATTTTTACTACCCGGCATAAATTATCATGAGTGTATGGCAACAATTATCCTTTGTTATTTATATCCAACATGTTCTTATCATCGGCATGGAATGTTCTTATATCCTATACAAATTCCATAGAGTAGAATTCAATAGATTAACCAAATGAATTTAAGTTTCTTTTAGCCAGCATGTTCTTTTATCCGGCGTCTGTCATGGTTGTACTCATTAAATATGATTCCATGAGAAATTACTGTAACCAATTTATTACGATCGCACGTCATTTAGGATTTGCTTAATTGGGTCATTCTAGTTTTTATATATCCTAGGTAGTATACTTTGTTCAAAATCTATCAAAATAAGTGCCCATGCTCATGTGTCGGGTTCTAAAGCACCCTAAACACTCTTCAGAGAAAAATAAGTCGACTTCTTCAAGATTTAGGCTTAATATCATCATAGCTTCCTATTGGGGCGCATGCATTAGTCCAAATTTCATATGTTTGCGTTAGTCCAAATATCAAATTCGGTTTTGGTCCAAATCTTTGAGTATCGAATGCATGCATTCACGGGGAAATTTCGTCGAGAAAATATAGTCATTTACATTTGTTTTTAAACTATATACTCTCAGCAACTCACAGCCTGCTACAGATCCAAAGATGATCTAATTAAACACCACACCAGTTATCCAAATAGCCTGCTGAAATGCCCATATTACCAGCTCAAGCCAATTCTAGTACCTTCCAACGTGAGTTCTAAATACTCTTAGCAACTCACAGCCTGCTCCTCATCCAACTCTCGCAAACATCACCAAAAATTGGGTTTATGCCGATTTTGATATTTGGACTAACGCAAACATAAGAAATTATGACTAACGACGCGACCCCTTCCTGTTGCATAACATGTACTCTTTGCATCTGTTCTTAGTTTTATTTTATGTAAATTTCCATAGCATTTGATATTTTTTCCATTTTATGGAAAGGACTTCATTAACTGACAACTTTCTTAGCAAAGTTTGAATGCTGACGAACTATCGAATCATTTAATTACCTCCACTCAATGTCTGCATTTCCAAACAGCGCCATTCGGAGATTTAGCTCCTTGGCTATATGTGTCGAACGCGGTCCCGGATCGAAGTCCCGCCCTCAAATATGCAACTTTAAATCTTAATATATATCAATTGTATCATGCTGAATTAGATTTAGGCATTTACTAAAAATTATACCACGTGTTCATAGCCTACTATATATAATGCCTGATACTAACTGAATCAAGGCTGTGTTACCCGATTAAACAGATTGTCATTTCGATATTACAAAATGGTGCATTTTGGTCCGAATAAATCTGTTGCACTGTTGTTAATAACAGCATATCAAGCATTAACAGCTAATAGTTTGAGGGATGTGCCAAATATGTGTGTAACTTAGTATACTGCATATATAATTTATTGTGAATCCAGCAAACGATACTTTCATTCCAAATATCAGAAATATTTGATTGATGAGTTGGCTCGTTCTTAAGTAGTATAGACCGGGGATAACCTTTTTTTATGAAAATCCAATTATAACTCGATAATCTGTTCACTCAATTTAGCAAGTGGAGGAGGCCCGAATTATATTTTGTCCAGGGGCCACCAAACACCTTGTGACGCCACTGTTTCCACTCCTGCCAGAAAATTCCGCATACGATACAGTTCGTCTATTATTGTTTAACTTCATACGTTCTTTTTGTAGTTAGTACACAGTGTGCCAAAATTGCCATAATGGCGTATTAGGGTAACCATTACAACTAGACATGTTTTATATGGTCTATATAGTAACTCGACACCGTAAATTTCAAAAATTTCATTTAAATTTTCCGTAGTATTACCACTATTGGGAATATGACGTCATTTCGGTGATTTCATTATTTGTAACATTCATGGTTCAATAACATTATTTGTAATTTCTATTATTGAATTAATGGTATAAAGTCAAGCTTCCTATTAGAAAGATTATAGCATATATAATAAGCTATTATATAATAATGAACCAGGGGTGTAGTTTTTCCCTTTACTACATATTGAGGGGATTATACCTTGTGGAAAAACTGTTACTAAATATATAAACTCAATCTCTAATATTCTTTAATTAATTATTATTCTCCAACACTATGCTATTATATAAGATATCTTGGGCGCTATTTGGGTCATTTGCACTAGAATTCCTCGTTTTGGTGGATGTAAAACGATTCTGCACTAATAGGGGATCACTACAACACAGAAGGCGAACTAGAATATCTCGTACATTGTCAGAGAATGATGTTTTTCTGGCAAGATTTTCCCGATACCGCCTCACGAACTTATTACAAGCTTCTAAACATTCTTCTGATAGATTCTGTAATCCCCTGCCATTATTATATTCTCCAATAATCTTGAAAGAATGGGAAAGTAGCTTGTGTAAAGAGGGGGGTGACGTTCGCCCATGGAAACTGAACTAAGATGTATTCATACGTTTCTTTACACAATTCTTCCATTTTGCTACAATTAATTAAGTTACCGCTGTTCACAAGTCGTAACACCACAGATAGATTAGTCTGGATCTTCTCTAATAAGAGTTTATCAGATGGATTAATCGAGGAAGTCGCCCATTTTTAAAAGTCTCGCTTATCCAAAAAGCAATCACGTACGATGTCCCCAGTAGTTGATGTAGCGCCCTGACTTGAAGGAATATCCACACTGAAACTACACTTCTCTAGAAGAATTGCTCGAATCCGCCTCATAGATGATTTACTTTGTCATTAGATGGTGACCATACCTTGTGACCCGCATCAAGATGGTATATTAATAACATATACCACCGGAATACACATAGGTAGGCATGGAAAGGGGATGCAGCAATTATATTGATGTCAGATGTGGGTTTGTGAGTTATGCCCAAGCGTTGTTTGGATGAGAGTTTGAGGAAGTGATCCTCATTAACATCATCAAAGAGTTGCCAGGCATCGCTAATTAACCTGTTTATGGGGAATCCAGAACGAACCCAGTCAATGCTTTTGATTTCTTCGTCAGATGCAGTACATAGATGACGAGAAGCTCCTCCAGCACCATCTAACAGTCCAGCCATTTTTGGTGTCAAAGAGAGAACGGACAATATCAACTTGTACATGTCCTCCTGTTAGGAATAATCCGTTCACCAATATTCGGTCGGTTTGGGGATTGACAATTTTATCCATGATAAAATGAACATTATTATAATCCTCTTTCAATGCCATCAACGCAACCGGTCTGAAACAAAAGGTGGAGTTAGGAGAATGGTTGTAGAAGACATCGTTTCCAAGTGTATCTGCTATTGATAATATTTTGAATCCAAATAAGATGAAACATTTAGTACTAAAGACAGGGTTATTATTTTGTTGGTTATAGGTGCGATGAGACCCGGAACCATCTAATCCATCTGATATCTTAACTGTGAGTGGATATTGTGAAATAGAAATTGGCACTAAGGTTGAAATCAAGCGTTCGACTGTAAGCTTTAGTATCGAATGATAGGAGATACAAGTTCCAATTGAGAAACCTTCAGGATCATGGACTATCTCAATCTCATCAATCAAAGTTATTTCTCTACGATATCTGGAGACAAGCTCATAGGATGGTAATTTTACTTGACATTTGAGGACTTTTTTTTAATTTTTATATTTGCTCGCTCCAATCTCTAAACAGTCCAACAGAAAGGCAGATTTATCGATTGGCGCTTTGTGCAAGATTCCATTAAAAGAACCCTTGTTGATGATCTCCTTACACACTTGTGAAGTATCTCGATCGTAAGAATTGTTAGATATTAATCCTAAAGCCAGAGCAGCTAGTTGTTTAGGCTCGACATTTTCTCTTTCAGCTAAGAAATGAATATGGTCTAAAAGAATGCTCAGACTAGATCTGGAAGTTTGAAGATTGCAATCAAGTAAATGCTTTCTGGAATCATGGACAATTTCTTCAGAGAAATTTCGACTTTCAGAAATAGAAACTTTACGAAAAGGTTCTAATCCAGGATCGAGTGAAATTCTCTTCTTTCTCGGAATGGAAATAGATAGAGGTGCAGTATATGAATGGAAGGTCATATTCTCCCAGGTCTCAAGATCACTCTTCTTCCGGTAATACTCTCTGGATGATTTAAGGGACTTGAACTTATATAGAATAGTATCATGTTCTTCCTGTGAAATATTATTATCATCAATAAGATACTGCGTAGTGGCTTTAGGGCTTTTCCCCATTGAAATATAGCTAACATATGCTTCTTTGTTGATTACAACAGAGGCCATTACTTCACTAGGAGCTATTATTAGACAGAAAAAGATCAAAATTATTTTCGTGCATCATCTAAATTTGCATGAGGGCAAGAATATATAGAATTTACTTGAATTTCAAAAAAATCCTAAAAATACACTTTTCCGATTTTTTGTCTGGTCCAAGCATTGATGTACTCAAAAATATATTCGTGCACCCCGGTGCACGTCTGAAAATTGGTGTATAATTTCAAAAAAGTAAGCACTATAAGCGATTAACAATAAATTATCGTCCTCTTTTGTCACCTGATAGATGCAGCACTCCAAACACTATATTAAAACTAAAATATTTCACTCCAGGCCTTTAAAACTAGACAGCCAACAAAATTTTTTGGAAACAATGATACTTGTAATAATTGCATAAACTGATCTAATATAAGAAATACGTCAAATTGATGATTAACTACAAACGTTATACAGTATATATTTGGAAGAAAATCGTTGCTAAGGTAGTTAGGTATTTACTCTTGAGGTTAGCTATTCAAAATAATCTAAAATATGCTTACTTTAGCTCGCTGTAATCGAAATTCCTATGGGTCATACATACAGTCGTCAATATTTTCCTACTAATTCGACGATGGAGATTCATAAAAACGTAGTTAAATTCGTAATTGAAATTTTGCCTAATACGCCATATCGGCACACTGTGTAGTACTTTTCACTTAAACAAATGATCTATTTTTGTATTATTTGTATAGGAAGTATAATTGGATAGACGTATTAATTTCTCTTGTATTAGGAAGAACGTCGTATCCGAATTCTCCTATATGCATTGGCTACCAAATTCATTGCGTATAAATTTAATGGAATATTTGAGAAGTACGACAAGTATCTGAATACATTTTCTTTTTAACCATTTTTCCTCTTTTTGATTTCATATATTAATAAGTATGGGTACTTTGACCCAGAAATGAGTCTTTGATATATATTATCACGAAAAATGTTATTGTTCTTCTATTAGTTGCCAGATAATTGAGAATTTTAAATTACCAAAAGATGTTTTCGAGCATATTCACTCACAATTCACGATACATCTAACATCCAGAGCAATTTCTGGAGAATGAAAGAGCGTATATATATAGGAAATAGTTTTAGTCATTTCGTAAATTGTGAGACTCGTTTGTCCCAATCATTTTTAGTTCAGATCCTAATGATATACTCCCCAACACGTGGCATTATTTACAAAGGAAAATACTTTCTCACTCACTATGAGAGGACCTCGAAAACATTTGACTGTATTCTTGATCATCTTCATTTGGAAACCCCATAGAAAGAAAACGAATCCCATTCCCACTGAAACCCTCATACGCACAGAAATACCATGGCTGTTTAT
The DNA here is from genome assembly GCA_024704765.1 of Oopsacas minuta. NCBI lineage: Eukaryota > Metazoa > Porifera > Hexactinellida > Lyssacinosida > Leucopsacidae > Oopsacas > Oopsacas minuta. Next base: position 377,053 of record JAKMXF010000296.1, read on the forward strand.
CAAGGGTATATTTTTACTCAACCATAATTTTAATAATAATATTTTATATTACTTGTTGTTACCATTTCTATCCATGAGTTTATATGACTAAGAATTATCCTTTTTCATAGCTACAAAAGTCGATAATGGGAGCTGGTTTATTTTTATGTGCAATTCTATAATCGTCGATACTGAGAATACTTATTGCGATGCACCTACGCTAATTCATTATCTGCTTGAGTGTTCTTTTCCTCGCAGCCCCAATTTAATCTAAATATGCAGTTCGCTAAATGCTGCTACCGCATTTATCTCCATTAATCTAAGAATATTCACTTTAAGGGATTGCATGTAGTACCTAGTGGATTATCTAGTATTGAAATCCCTTGCTTTACTCATGAAATGTTCTTGTGGAACTCTCAAAGAAATATAATCAGCTTTATAATGAAAACTTCCCAAATTCATAATTAGTACTTACCAATAAGAGCTCTATCAACTTTATAGTTTGTCAGTAGTTCAATCAAAGTTTTACCTGGCGAATATATTGATCATAGGAATATGAAAATCAACTTGAGTTCCATAGTGACAACAAATAACTTGTAGTGTACTGTCTATAGAAAGGGAATTTAGAAGTTTGATCGGATGTGGTGGTGTAGGATTAACAGAATTCAAGGTAGTAGAATCAGGGCGCCAAACAATGCAACCAGGAAGAACATGAATGTTATATAATCTGTTAATGAGTTCTTCGAGACCTACTAAAACAAACTTTCCTTTTCTCTTCAAAGCTCATATTACTGAGCCTCAATGCCTAGAATTTAGAGACAGCATAATTTCAGAGCCATAAACCATAAGTAATTGTTTGCATACGTACTCAGGTGATTCTGTAGTTCTGTTTCCCTTTTATCCCTATCAAGGCGCTGTTGTTTATGGAACTATCATTGAGGTAAGTAGGGCAATTGAGAAGATACTAGGCAATTCTCCTTTCTTCAATCTAGCTTGTATTCTGCGGGTTTTATTCTTTCCACCAATGTTTAAATATGACTGAGTGTTTATTATGTCCTGGGGATCAAAATCTTTGGTACACAAGTAAATCTTTTTTAGTTGATCGACGTCTAAAAATTTAAGAGATTATAAGCGAACGGCGATATGAACTCAGTAGTACAAATTACCAATAGCACTGGAAATTCTTAAATACTACGGGTGTTCAATAAGTTCTGATTCTTACCCCCAAAAGTACCTCAATGTTATACACAAACTATCAGTGTTTAACTTTTCGAAATTTTCCCCACCGTTCTTTATACAGCGCTGAAGACGCTCCAACCATTGTACAAAAGTATTTTATAGTCTTCGGCGGGATTCGTTTTAGATACTGGAAAAATCGCCGATCCTTGTTTTGCGCTGTTGCTAAGATGACAACCAGAGAGTCTTCATTAAGCTTAGGGAAGGGTTAAAAACCACCAGGAGCTAGATCTGGGGTGTAGGGTGGATGTTCAAGCTCAATCATCCTCATCTGTAAGATGTTTTCTTTGACTTACTTGGTTTGTGAGGACGGTCAGTATCATGTAATAATCTCAACACTTTAGCACCAGGCCTTTTCTCCTCCTCAACTAGCTTACTTCCACTGCACCAAGACAATTACTAGTGTAGAAGCTTCCAATAACAGTTCGTCCCTTTGGAACTATCACCATGGGCACTGGGCCATGTGCATCTAAAAATATGCAATACATGATCCTCGATGATCTGAAATCTGGATGCGGTATCATCGGAGGGTCCGAGTGCTCTCCTATCCACACCTTATTTGCTTGTTTAGAAAGAGGTGTGTTATACTGAACCCATATCTCATCACCAGTCACTAACTCAATAATCTTCTCGGCTCGCATACTTGGTAGGATTTCAGCAGATTACGACAACATCTACCCTTGTCTCTTTCTGGGCCTTTGTGAGTAAATGTGTGACCCATCTGGCACAAACCTTCGTCAACTTGAGCTGTGATCTTAAAATGTGGTCTACACTTCCCATCGAGATTCCAACACTGTTAGATAGCTCCCTGATAGTTATATGTGGGTATAGGCCTATCAGTTTCTTGATAGCGCACGATTTAATTGGAGTTGCAGCCGTAATTGGTGATCAGGCCGAGGGTCATCTTTGATAGACTTCTTCCCAGCCTGAATCGCTGAGCCCATCTTCTGACTCCTGCATAAGACAGAGCACCTTTCGTAGTATAGACTTGAACCAAATCAAAATGTATCTCGTGTGCAGATTTCCCGACGAGAGTACGAATCTCAACATAAGCTCTTTGCTCGATTTTAGAATTCTTGCCAAGTGATTCCATAAAGGTATACAGTAAACATTGGCTTTAACGACACTCGTTTGGACAGGCAAAAAAGGTCGTTATATCCGATTTGTCTCTAAATCCGAGGAAGCTTTAAATATACATTATATACCTGATGACACCCAAATTTATTCATGTTATATGATGTAGTATTCTATGTTTTTGTATTCTCGTCATGTTGTATTATCTGCATCAAGCTCCTTCAAAATTTCGTATTTTTTAGCAAAAGAAAAGTGCTTCCTTTTGCTAACTCCGCTCGAATCCATGAAGATAAAATTTTAGCATTACATTGGACGTACAATAGCTTTAAATATGCATTTTCGTAAGAAGCCAGTTGCTGTTGATTCAAAACAGGGGAGGTTTTAATTGCTATATAATTAAAGCAATTATTATACCTTAATAATTCACTAATTAGTACACTTTTCTGAAGTCCACGGTACAGATAGCCCAAAAATCGTAATCTCCGATGGGATTTGCATGGAGCAGACACAGAAAGTATGTCGCTAAATTCAATTTGTCGTATCCGACAGGTCGTTATACCCGAGGTATGGTGTGTGCAAAATAATGCTACGAGATTCTGGGTAAGCAAAATGAGTCGTTATAAGCGATTTGTCGTTAAAGCCGATGTCGTTAAATCCAATGTTTGCTGTAGTATAAAAAACACCTGTTTTAAAATTTGATATAACTTGTTGAGTTTTTAAGCTATAATGAAAAATCAATACTAGCTTGTAGACAGAGGATTAAGTATTCATATTCGAATATCAATATATTGTAGTTGTTTTATGAATCCCCACAGTACCACAGTGATCCGAATTTATTGAACGCTCGTAGTATAAACTAGACCCTAGGGAAATTGATAAGAAAAAACTTTGTATATTGGGGGGGCTCACCATCTCTGTGCAAAGATGACTTCCACTTTTGCTCTATATCTGGGGCATTAGATGACTTCGAGAAGACTGGAATACCACGATGATCATTGTTGTGACCCGTTTGACATCTGGCTACGGAACAAGATTTTGGCGCACTCAGAAAATGAACTGTATCTAACTAAGCACTTGAAACAATCAAAGATTGGAAAAATAGCGTTCTGGACGCAGTAGTGAAATATCCTACTAACAACAAATGATTCATGCAGGAACCTTAATATTGTAAAATTCTGTTATGGGTGAATAATATATTCTACTCCCAGTTATCCCTGGTTTATTGCAGTGAATATGCCTTATGTGATATGTATAAACATATATCCAAAGCAATAGTATATATTTCTCCGATAATTAACAAAATATTTTCAAATTTGAAATCAAAATTTGGAAAACCCAGATATGATGGGGAAAAACTGATTAGATAGTCGAAAGCCCCTAGATGATTATAATCATCAATTACTTCTTTTATTGTATAGGGGAAAATTTCGGATACCGAAGTACTTCTGTTAGTATTTGACTTATTACATACTAATTTTGGTTCCCCGACTGTATTTCTTATCATATTTCAATGCTCTAGAGCAGCGGTTCTTAACCTTTTTTTGGGCCATTTCCCACTTTGGAAGACTCAGTCAATCAATTTCCCACCAAATCATGGATGTAATTTAAATATTCAAAAGCACACGGCCATATAATCCTATTCGTTTGAGAAGTTTTGTAACTTATATATTTGATTTTAGATAATGTATTTTTAATAAATCAACATAAGATCTCAGTACATTTTTCGAAAGTACTAAATTTGTAATGGTAAATAAGTAATTCAATTCTTTAATGTGATTTTTGTATTTGTTTACAACGCACAAGATCGGTGATATCGGGTTCAGTAAAGGAAATAGAACATCTCTGGTCATCTTCCACCTCTAATTTGTTTCGAGCCTTTGTTTTGATAGCAAGTAAGCTTGAAAGTCCAGATTCACATAGATAAGTTGATGAGAAAGGTACAATAGTTTTAAGAGCTTGTTTACTGACGATTGGATGAGCCAAATACATTTTGGCCCAGAAATCAGAGAGACTAAGAATTTGGAACTCATCCTTGCTAAATGAATCATGGACAAGTTCTAGAAACTCCTCTGGATATCCTCTGGAATCGTCTCGACCACATACTTGAATGGATTTCTTACCATAGCAATTAATGGATCCTCTGTGTTAATCCCAGGAAAATATTTAGTAAACTCCCTTCCTAGGCAGTCAAGATGCTCCATTATGTCTTTTTGAAGTTGTGCGGAAAAGGGTTCATTACAGAGTACATCTGTCAATCGATGAAAGAACATGTATTGCCTTCCATGATCTTTCTTCTCCAGAGTTTACTTTTGGAGATGAAGGCATTAATGTTGTCTCTAGACTGATTATGTTGGTATATCGGCCCTGAAGTTTCCGATTAAGCTCATTTAGAGCTTCAAAGATATCTGCAAGGTATGCCAAGTGAGAGACAAACTCTGGTTTATTAAATTCAATTAGGAGATCCATCTTGCATTTCATCTTAAGAAAGGTATCCACCTCTTCCTTAAGTTCAAATACCCGAGCCAACCACCGTACCTGCGTATGGAACAAGAGAAACTGATGGGGCATCCATTCCTTCACAAATTTGGCGAAATAAGCGGGTATTGGACGCTCCGCTTTTGATATAGTTGACTCCTTTAATGACGATCGCTAAATTAGCACATAGAGAACTAGGCATTGTTTTAGAGGCCAGTGCCTGGCGATGGATGAAACAGTGGGTTCTTAGCACATTCGGATTCTTGTGTTTAACAAGCGAGATAAAACCAGATCGGTATCCAACATGACTGGTGCTCCATCTGAGCACACACCGACTATATTTTTCCAGTTAATATTCATATCCCCAAAGAATGTTGAGACTACGGCCATGACATCTTCTGCCTTTGTTGTCGTCTCCAAGGGCTTACAGAATAGGAACTCCTCCTCAATCGTCGGACCATTCATATAACGAGCAAAAACCATCAATTGAGAAAGATTAGCCACATCTGTAGACTCGTCCAGCTGGATAGCAAACATGAGAGATGCCTGGATTTTGTAATTATCTGATGTTTGATATTGTTAGACATATCAATAATCCTTGACTTGATTGTGTCGTTTGACATGGATATTTGCTCCAGCTTGCTAATGCCATCTTTGTTGAGGACTATTCGAGCACATTCAAGAATGCAGGGGTTTATGAGAGTCTCCCCGATTGTATGAGGTTTCTTGTTTTTGCCACCAATAGTGCAATGGCATACGACGCGTGAACAATTGACGTTGCCTGTTGATGGAATGCTCCACTGGAATTTAATTTCACCTTTTTAATCCAGTCTCCTTCAGCCCAAAGAAAGCTCGATCTTTTTTGGAATGCTCCGGGTGGACTGTGGTGAGATGTTGCTTCAGTTGGTACGGCTTCATACTTGAATTCGAAAGAGTTTTCATATACAATACGCATTGTGGAAGTGGATAACCATTATTTTCCTGGAATGTAAAGCCAAAATTGAGATAATCTTCGTGATAATTTCTCTTCAGTGACATGGTAAACACTGACTTATATAAATTACTGTAAGAAAGTTAGAAAATTGAGACTTAAGAATTCGAGGAGGCCAAATAATGTAAAATAATTCTAAATCAGAGTTATTTGAGTTGAGTAATTGTTGAAAGTTGGTTACTATTTATATATAATATCAGGTATGAAACAAGTTCAATTTCACTAAATTAGAACTGGCACATTGATTGAATTTCTACGTAGTGTCAATCTCCAAATAAACATTTATTATAAGCAAAGATACCATTCAAAAGTTAGTGCTAATGAAAAAGCATTTGATTGCACTTGGATTTGCATGGTTATATCTCACTTAAATGTATTCTTAGAATTCATTGAATTCGCAGAACTTGGCATATTATTTAGAATTTTAGTGAATATGTCCCCACATTTAATAACTTTTACATAATGGTTCTCAGAAGCACCATCCCGCACCCAATGATCTTCCATTCCCCATCGGTTAAGTAGCACTGCTCTAGAGGGCTGGCGATACATGGCCTCACCCTTGATTCATTGAAATAGTACGGATGAAATTGTTGAAGGGGCCATAAGTGAGGTATAGCAAATAGTATATATTGTATTACGTAGATAATGATCCTGCGGAACAGGTGCTACGTCTATGGGTTTGAATTTTATTACCAATAAATACAATTGGGAAGTAAGCATCCGAACTCGCCCTCCCAAAGTTTTAATTATGAGGGTAGGCGAAATACTTCCTTCTACCAACGTTTCAGATAGTTAGATATAACATAAATTTACTCCCCAATATATAGGAATCGGCGCCAGTAGAATCCATGAAAGTGCCTATTGTACCCCCTTCACCTAACTCTATGTATTTTTGGACGATTCTTCAAATGTCTGATAAGAGAACCGATTCCAACAGCAGGTTGATAAAATACTCTTACATAAAGATCTATCAACTCCAACTGTGCAACTTGGACTCGGTTATCATTTACGAGATTCTATATATCACTCTCTGAGTAATAACTTAGGCTGAATTAGATATATAATAGTTGTTGGAAGAATATTTCACTTAACGAGATATATATCCATATGTAAACTTTACATAGAAGCACAGTTTTCCAGAGAATCATTTTTCTGGGCTAAATACTGTAATCTCCCCTCAAATATGGAAAATGTCAACATTTGACTATTTCACTTTCTATATCATTTATCTTGCGAAAAATTATTGCAAACATCTGCAAACCTTTTGCTAGTGCACTTGAATAATTAGTTCTACTTTGTATGCAGTTATGGATATCTAAGTAGAGATAATTCTACAAGTGCAAATTGACAGATGTGTTCATAATTATTACCTTACCCATGACCATTCCATAAGTCTTCCAACCCATTATCTATATATATATATTATCATCCAATTTAATATTGTCGAACATAACCATATCGGATCTCCTTTCCAATGCGGTACCTTTGAGAGTTTTTTTGCCTACAATTTCTATAGTTAAATCCGAAGATAATAATTCCAACATTCCTGAACCATCAAACTTTTTTGTTGAGAACACGGTCATTGTTCCTACTAGTCCAATACATGACAGTATTACTCACAAGTATAGTTTGGACTCTGCAATATTTCAGATGAATTCAACTCGCCCCAAAAAACCTTCAAGACCTCACTCATTTTGTTTAGATGCCTCGTTAGGGATAGATGAGGAGAGTTTCCAAAAGATTTCTACAGGGACCTCTTTTGTACGTTATTTTTTGTTTGTTGATTCGATTTCTTCCTTCAAATTTTAACTTTCAGGTTTTATCCGCTCAGTAGCGGATCCAGGAGAGCTAAATGGGATACCTGCCCACCAGTATAATCATATAATGATATCAACATCCTTTAACTCGAACCTCAGGAGAAAATCAAATCCAGTTCGAGTTCGCATAAAGCCTCTGTTTAAGGTACCAATTACCTCCGCAACACTTTTTCAAATTATTAAGAAATGAAATTTTAGCTGCTTATTTAGTCTTTTAATCCTTTCAATGAAACTATAAAGCATTCTTATGAAGATTATTTGCACTTATAATTATTTTTGAAATGCTCTAACAATTAACATAACTCGAAACCTGAAAAGTATTTTCTAAACACGAATATTATAGTTTAAGGTTAGGAACTGGTGAATATTGTCTATTTGAACTAGTGGATTGAAGCTTCTAATCCTGTTCTAAAATGACTGAATATATCCACATCGCTAAAATTCTGAAAAATGCATTTAATTCTCTTTTGGCAAGGAATATTGGCACGATTTGGCAATTCTGTTTATTCAAATTTTCAATTTTTCCTTTTGGCCCAAATTGGGCTACATATTTAGTTTACGCTAGGATATCTACCAGTATTTGTAGTAGGGTAGGATCAGTGCCACGGTGGCGCAAACTACCATGTTTTTAGCATTCTCTTCTTTGGATATATTTTTCTTATGTTGAGAAAAGTCCTGAAGTCAAAATTTAAATCCTTTTTGGCGACATTATGTCGTGTCCCAATATTTTTTATAATTCATAAGCGAAATGAATCCGCACAATGTTGGTGCTTCCTCCATTGTCAAAAATATGATATAATCTTTTTAGAGTGATATTCAGATTCAGCGTAAATGTTTCACAAGAGACCATTTTGCGTTTTGCAAAAATATTTTCCTATATCCACAGTAGGTCTCGTAAGATCATAAATCAGGTTTCACATTGGGCTTATGTGTCCATATCCCATTTATCTAAGTTGCTGAAATATTTTATCACTTATATTTTAACTAAATATATTCAAGACCACATAATAGGTTTGAAACAATATCTAGTGAAATGTCAATCATAATTTATTCCAAATTACATTGACCATGCAAAAATGAGGTTTAAAATATGACTTTCAACTTTTAAGTGAACATAGAAACAATATTTCGGTAAACTGAATTATGATTCTCTCTGATCCTTTTATGTTAATCCTAATATATCAATTCCAAGATTATATCATGTAATTTTGCGAGGTATTAACCAACATTCCAAATTTCCCATGTTACATATCGAATTTCTTGGAACACTACAGAGTGTCGCCCAAATCATGTGAGTTTTGAGTTGTGCACTTTGCTCTGCACATTAAACATGTATCCAAAACCCAGAATTCTCAGAAACATTTTAAATTTGTCTTCAAGGATTGTATTTTTAGATGTGTTTCTCGAGAAGCTCGCAAGTTTACTGTTACCAGTAATTGTTTTCTTTTCATAGAAAGGCTTGTGAAATAATTTATGATAAAGAAAGAGGCTTGTGAAATATTTCATAAAAAGATACAAATATACTAAAGGAAATAAAGTAAAACTAAAGAGAGTAGGTAACTAATAGAGTAAAAGATTTTGGGGTACTGATCACGTTAAATGGGGTAACTTATTACCTCGAATGATTGCCTTTGGGTTATTATTCAAGCCCCCTTGAGAGGGATGTTTCGTTTTTCTAAACACTATAATTTCGATTAAGCCATACGTAAGTGTTGCATTATGTTTATTCATCCATACAAATTGTAGATTGACTAATATATATGGGAAATGACTATTGACGTCTTTATTTTTTGCAGCTTCGGGAGCTATTATTCTAGGTTGTACAGTAATTGGATATTAATAATGTCTACCTTTTGGTCTTAGAATATCAAATCGAAAGTACTGGGGAGAGTACTGGACCAGCCATTATGTAGAAGTTCAATAGTTCGAGATATATAGGGAATATTTTCGCTGCATACATGGATTAAATTACAAGAGGTTGGAAAATATTCCTCATTATCAAGTTTAATTTAATTATTCATGCTCGCAGTTTTGTACTAAATGTCCATGGATCTTTCACTAACTAATGTATATACTGTGCATGTACTCATTAAAGAAGGACTGTCGGCTCGAACTCAGGTCCTCAAACAATTAGAATATGTTTGAATTCCTATTTTTCGTTCTTCCCATGCTTTTGTCCGAATAAATGTATTACATAAATTTACAGAAATACATTTCATCTATCCCAAATTTCATCAATCTCCAAATGTGTGAAATTTTGTGTTTATTGCGCATTTTGGACTTAGAAGTTCTCAAGTGCGGTACCAGCACCTAACACGCGTTTACATGTGTGGGCGGGGCGATTCCCAAGACGTTTATTGCGTTGTAGTTCAGGTCTAAAGGCATTTAATTCGGGCCTGCGGGTCAAACAGCTCCCATCCGGGTTGTCGCGGATCCCACATCCTGACCCGCGCAGATCTAATTCTTTCCTAACCTTCCCATTTACGTATACAGTTAATTCAGTTCCTAATAATCTATTCGTCGGTACACCACTGCTTATTAAATATTTTAATCCTAAACACCTATCTAGTGCTATTTTTCTCACATCTGCGACAACATTTTAGTTCGGTTATATTTTACATAAGAAAACCATGACAAATTTCCAGATTTGGATGGCAATTACGCTGATTACCCGATCAATTTGCAAGTCTCCTTGGTTATGCTAAGTATATTGTATATTTTGCAGCATATTACAATTGCCAATAATTAATATAGGTATAATAAATCAATGTATACAAATCCACGAAATTTATAACCTATCCTTAGTAAAGGGACCGCAATTACCCTCATTTGTAAATCCTCCACTTAACACTTTTGTTTTGCATAATTTTTCGGAACAAATTTGACAAATTGTGTCAAATCAAGACTCGCATTCCGAAGTATAAGTCTGAAAATAACAACAGTGGGTAACAAGGAGGGAAATGGCGGCCTTTAATTATACTGTATATAGGAATTGAGCTATGGCCAATCGAACCGAACCATTTTAGGCACCAATTAATTATGACCTGACAGTACACCAAATATAGAATTTGAGGTATAAATTCACATCATAAAACTAAAAACACTTTAGGACACTTACACTCCCTGGCCAATAGTATTGGAACACCATACCATTAATGACACATGTATTTGGTTATGTCACATTGGGAGAATATTCCTATTGAATAGTCTATGGATATATCAGAAAAGGCGGTTGTGATGACAAAATTAATAATAGAATTAAGTCCACAAATGTTTGAAATTATCTTCAGCCTATGCAACTAAAGTGAATATATATTTGTGTCATGTATCAATTGTAGCAGAGTGTTCCAATACTTTTGACCAGGGAGTGTATAGAATATTATATACAATATTAATGAGTAGAATGAGCAAGAAATATGCGCAATTTTTCTTGTGTCGGAGCAAAAATGCTAATTACAAACTTGAAAATTCTATTTAGTTCAATATGTGGTTGGTTTAGAATATTTGAATTTTGGGATAGTCAATAATTTTTAAGAATACAAAAAGTAATGTTTTTCCATCCTTTTATCAACAACCATTCGAATGTGTTAATAGAGAGTTATTTTATTCTATTTGAAAAATCTACTTTTGGCGATTTTCTAATGTCATTGTTAAGTGGCGCCTAAACTGGTTACCCACTTAAATTGTTCCGTTGCATTCCCATACTACATTACCCTATATTAAGTATAATTAGAGGTTATGTAAAGTATAATTTGCCCATGAACCGAAATTACATCTTTGTTCCTAGTTTTAAGGCCATCTCGATGATAAGTATAGCCGTGTATTAAGTACGCCATGTGTAGCCGTTAGCTACGTATACGAAACCATTCACAAATTGTAATCTGATGGTACAAATTTTATGGAAAACGTTTTGTATGAGCACTAATTAAGACACTTTGCCTTCATTTGAGATAAATTTGTGAATAATACATTTTCATAAGATATGATTTGCAATCGTCCAAAAGCTTAGGCTCGGCTGAGCTGCGCTGATTACAAGCATCAACTTAAAGCTTAGGTTATCACACAGTGTAGTCTTGCCTAAAATAGAAATATTGGCGCCCCCTATGCTATTCAAACTACTCCTACTATTATCCAAAAAGCTTTGTTAGAACTAACACATGGATATGTATTACTCAGACATGTCCCCAATCCATCCTATCTTTAACATCACTGATAGCAGTATAACATATATCCTATCCTGTATCAGAGGCGTAGTAATCCTGGGTAATAGTGGTTCTAGCCACAAATTCCAAAGATAGTGTATGATTATCCTCCCCACCTTGATAATCATGCATTATCTTGAACGATTGTGGATTTGTGGAATCGAACAACTGTTAATGCAATTTAGTATTTTTCGACGCGCAACTCTCACTACTTTTCTTATCCTTTATATCATGTTATCTATCACTCAAATTTTAGGTATATTTCTTTAGTAAATATCATTCCCACAAGATTAATGCAAGTGGAATAATATACGGATTGGTGGTATCAGGGCGTTCAATAAGTCTTGCGGGTCATGATATATCTTAGGAATTAGTCAAGTAATATATCTAACTTTCATATATTATCAGCCCATATAGCTAAACTCCATATACGTACTGAAAGTTTCAAGCTTATTCAATACAAATTATGAATTTTTGAGATAGTTACGTGTAGTCAATTTATACCTACTGTTCAATTTATGGCTTCAAAGGATGTTAATTTCAACCTCAAATAGCGAGCTTACATATAGTTTCGCACAATACTCAAGATCCAGATCTCCTCTAGAGCGATGAGCTGCCCGTTTTAGATCTGGTGATGCTGATGTCACTGATTTGCCACGATCTGGAAGACCGGTATCCGCCACAACATCAGAGAATATCGCACTCTTGAAAGTATAGTCATGGAAACCAAGTGCATTACTGTCAATCAGTTAGAACAAAGTATGGAGATTTCATCGGGAGCTATTCGTACAATTCTGACGAAATCTTGGTTACCGATCGATTTGTGAGAAATGGATCCCGCTTAAACTCAGTGAGAATCAAAGGTTGGCACGACTGAATATTGCCAAGAAACTCTTGGGAACTTATGAGAACTGTGATTCTAGACGCCTAACAGAGATTATTACTGGTGACGAGACGAGGGTATACTATTCAACACCATATAGCAAGTATAAGAAGCGATCCTGGGTGATGGGCGACGAACAACCGGCGAAAATTCCTAGACCGACTTCAGAAAACCTAAGATTATGTATACCATCTTCTTCAGTAGTCATGGAATTGTCTCGCAATTACCTTGTGAGAGTGGCAAAGCTGTTACTGCTACTTTCTTTACAGAGCAAGTGCTTCCAAATTTGATAAAAAATATAGAAAAGTACCGCCCGAAAACCGGAACTCGAGCAATGAAGATTTTAAATGATAACGCCGGTTCCCATACAGCTAAGCTTACCATTAATTTCTTGGCTGTAGAAGGGTTAGAGTTACTTCCCCATCCACCACACTCACCAGACCTAGCTCCGTGTGATTTTTGGCTATTCCCCAAGCCTAAAATCTACCTTCAGGGCAAAGATTTTAACACATTACAAGCACTCGGAGCGGGCTTGTACCATTACTTCAAATCCATCCCCGAAGAAGATTACAGAAATGTGTTTTACAAGTGGGTGGAAGGTTGCAAATTTGTGTATCTTCAGGAGGGGATTCCTTTGAGTAAATAATATAGTGAATTAGTGTGTATAGTGTTTGTATCATATTCTATGATATCACTCGCAGGACCTATTGAACACCCTAGTAATGGATCTGTGATAGGATATAGCATTGTGAGCATCACACCAAGTAATTACATATTTCGTTGGCCCAATTCAACATAATATTAGTATATTTCTTCGAGTTATGCCAATAGCATACTTGTAGTTGCACAACATAACTCAAGTACAAATTGAACATAGTAGTTAATTTATAAACTTCCAAGCGAGTGTGTAGTTTGGACACGGGTAATGATTTCACCAATTAAATTTAATGAAAGGTTTGCTCAATACGAATCAATTATAGATTGTTAACCAAAATCTATGCCACTTGATGACTATGGGTCCTATAGCCCCCAAAAACCCCCAGTTGGATTGTTATCCCTCATCAGCAATTACTATATCAAAAAATGTATACACCCTTGATCCTAAATTGTTCAAAATTCTCAGGTTAAGCCCCTTTAAATCCCTTTGAGCACGTCTTTAAATAAAATTCTAGCGCGCTTGGCATGCTAGGTCGCTTCAGGGCCACATTGAGGTAGTTCGGGGCCCTATTCACAGTATTATTTATGAATATTCGGAAATATGTAAAAGTTTACTTGTAGAGATACCTGTAACCAAATCTCAACCATCTAACATATATTTTGGCTGAGCAGTAGCAAATAAGGTGATTTTTTAAATGCCAAAAAGGTGACAATTACGTCAAATTTTCGTCTAGGGTCTGAACTTTCGTCCAAAACTCAAACTTGTTCGAACTTGATTCAATACGCATTCCAAAAATTAGCCCTTTGGGCCTACGATTTCTTTAAAACAATTCTGGGCACACAACACATTGACTATTTTCAAGTGTAGTCTTATAATCAATATCTTCTGTTTACAGCGCATGCTGGGTATTTGGACATTATGTACTTACAACATGGTGAGTACTTGGCATTATATGCTTACAATATGCAGGGTATTCGGACATTATGTGCAATTCACAACGATGTTCTTATCACCGGCATCCACTGTTTTAAAACGCAATAATATATCTATTTGTATATGCTAGCGCACTTCGCTTGCTAGGTCGCTTGCTAGGTCGCTGCTCGACAGCTTAGTACCTCAGGTTAGCTTAAGTATTAAACAGTTAAATTCCTTGATGTTTTTGGTCGGTACTTGACCTGTTGTATTCGCCTCGAGCTCGGGTCAAATTTTGCGGAAATTTTCATTTTGTATTTCATTGCTCATCCAATCTCTTAATACTCGAGACAAGAAGTACCCAGATTATGAACCAAATGCCAAAAGCAGCTCAAGTAATACTACAGAAAGCCATTACATGGATTTTGGAACGGCCATGGATAATACAAAATTACAAGTTCTGCTAAAAACTTTCTTCAAACATGTTGCGCGAGTATACCCGGTTGCGGCTGCTTGGCCCCCCCAGATCATGTGAAATTTAAATATTATATACTTAGGTGTCCTGACTTACTTTACAAAAATATTTTGTGTAATTTTCTAATGAGGCGGAGTTTTTCGACTTGACCCAGCTGCAATTTAGCCTCGTTACTCCACTGGGTTACAATAATGCTTATAATATATTATTTTCGGACTCTTAAACAGTGTGGACTGTCGAGCGGATACTGAGAACACAAAAACATATTATTCCAAAGACCGCCTACTAATCTTAAGACCTTACTCACAGTGGGCTACTATCGTGCATTAAGCATGAATTCTTACCTTCATTTTATACCATTTTGAATGCTGAATTACATCTTAGATATAGTCAATGAGCAATATGTAAATTATCAGATGAAATAGTTAAATAAGAATTTCTATTTTTATGGTCAATCAAATATAAGCCTTCATTGCTGTATTCTATTTTATACATTCATTATATATGACAGAGGCTTTTCCAGTGACCTATTGAATTTAGAATGCATGCTGGTGTTCATCTACATGTTTTCCAAGCAAAGTGAGTGTGCTTAGTTTGAATAGATCATTCATTTTCTTCAGGAACGAAAAGTTTAATCAGATATTATGGATACAATACTGTGAAAATTTGTATAAACTCTCTTCTTCAAAATACCATAGATGAACTCTACTTGTATTTAACAGTAATTCATCAATAAGATACTCATGTGTTAGTTATTCTTCAGTTGCCACAGATATTCACATATTCAATTGTCTTCTAATACAAACTAAGTTAAGTAAATATATAGATTTATTTATTACTGTATTTGGTAATTAAGATTATGTCATTTAATGAAAACCTGATGTGATATAACAAAATTGAAACAAATGAACCGCAATAATCGACTTACTATACAGTGATAATGCATTGTATAAGCTTATATCTAAAATTGATCGCGTAACACCCTAATACTAGTAAATCACGATAATAGCCCACTGTACTTATCCAAAGACATCGTATAAATAGACATTTCATTGGATATATCATTTGATTACTTCAAGTCTAATTAATTTGAGTTACGCTCTTAATTTTCTCGATAATATCAATTTTTTTGTATTTCGGCTCGAATATATGTATTATTGATGGATAACGATCAACATAAGCCATGTCATCCAACTATTTCCATTTCGAAATATCGTTATCTTATGGTATACAAGGCAATCTTATGTTAAGATCTCTAGATTATTGCTCTCATAAATAATCACCAGTACCTCTTCGATTTTAATTATATTATCAAGTAATCTAATGATGTTTATTCATAAAGTATACTTTTGTAATGATGAGAGGTCAAGAAAGTAAGCTATAATAGATACCATGGATGTCGCATTTTTGGTAAATATCCACCCAGATAAAGAATCTGCTCGACGAATAATCAAGAAATACTTAGGTATGAAATATTTCAATCGAAGTAGAGTAGAGTCTCTTAATGACCAGGTAATTCAAAAGAGAATCCATAGATGCCGTAGACTGCTGGATCGACTCAAAAAGGTCAACAGTAATTCAATTGTATTTTCAGATGATAAGATTTCTGTATTGAGGAGAAGTGGAACTCTCAAATTTCGCGGGTTTATTCCTTAACACGTAATGACATCTCAGAAAACTTAAGAAGTGTCCAGAAATCACACCACCCCAAAAGTATTATGGTTTGGCGGGAATTCAGTTTTGGGAAAACTCCGTTAGTATTCAGACCCGAATGTACAAAAATTAATGCTCAGGTATAGAAAGATTTTATACTGGAGAAACATGTCTTAGCAATTGGTTTGATCTTCATGAAACTAATCCATGGCTATTCAACATGATGGTGTACCGGGCTCATACCGCTAAAATATCTTAACATTGGTTGTTAAGTAAGAAAGATCCAGGGTTTTTGAACCGTGACGAATGGCCCCCTTCAAGTCCTGACCTAAACCCTTGTGATTATTATTTGTGGGGAAGACTAGAGAGACCGGTAAACAATAGATCCCACGATAATATTCCAGCACTAAAACGAGCGGTAAAGAAAGCTTGTTGTGAATTAGATCAGGATGAGGTCGCTCGTGCCTGCAAATTCTTTCCGTCCAGACTTAAAGATTGTCTGAAAGCCGGAGGGAATAGATTTGAAATCAAGTAGAGCCAAAATAGTTTCGTATATGATAGTTGGACATAATAGCATTTTCTTAACAAAAATATTGGTCTGGTTATATGCTTTACACGCACAAGAATTACATTTAAATTTTGTTGCAGTACTTTTGAGGCACCATGTATATGTATATATTAGGGTACTCAGCTGTCCCTTTTATTTGAAAACTTAATTCGCTTGCTACTATTTATGTTCTCTATGCTGTTTTGATTAATTATACCCAATTTGAATGTAATGCAAATGATTTAATGGTACCGAAATAGAACTTTGAAATGGTCCTGATTTTTTGTTCTTTTCTCCGATCTTCCCCAATTTGGTGAAAATACAGTTTGATGATGGCCAGAGATCTGAAAAATTGGAATTGTCCTCTTTGGGGGTGGGTTTATGTCGGTTAATATAACACCTTGATAACCGATCTTGTATAGTTTTGAGTCTTTGGACGATATTCATGAAAATCGCTTCAATCGTTGATAGGCATCATATCAGTGCCGATACCAACTATTTTCGTCAATTTCTCCTAAACTGTACAAGATTAGTTATTGAATAGTGTTATTTACCGCCATTAACCCACATCCAAACTATCTATTCCAAGATATCTCCATATGATGGATCTACATTTCATAAAAATTGTGCGAAAACAGAAGAAAAGCATTAAGCAACCAAACAATTACTAAAATATATTGTGGTGCTACTAATTCTTCATGGATTTCATTAAAATTGTGCACGATGACTCTATGCAGTATATATAACCTGGAAGTAGAAGCGACATTTGTTTTTAGACGAAAGGGGCAAAGGATCACTGTGTTACACATATATATATATATACAATTGAATCTCCGAATAACGTACATGTCGGGACATGGTATCTGTCCGCTGTAGAGAATCGTCAGCTCCTCGGAGACTGCTTAAGTTGGAATTTCATGCTTGGCAAATTGATCCGTGCCACGGGGTTTGTCCGTTGTAGGGGAATGGGTTTCTGCAGAACAATCAGCTTCTCCGAGTGTCCGTTATGGGAGACTCCACTGTATATATACGTTGTTTCTTTATTGTAGAAACAGTGTATTTAGCTTGAATAAATGCATTACATCTAATATATGCTACATATTCTCAGTAACGCGTCAGAGTAATGTGTCTAGTAAGCATATATATTAGTAAAATGTATCATTCTTTTGTGCCTTCTGAATGTCAGTAAACATTTATCATCTCAAGTTGAATCTTAATGAAGTGATCTATGAATAATTTGATCCTAAAGGTTCAAAATTTGTATACAAAAGTTGCCTCATTGCTGAGTTGAGGTAACTACAATTGATGACTAATTATTACGAATATTCGCTTATAACTTGACAATTGTTAAAATTATCGTGATATCAGAATATCCAATTTATACTACATATACCCGACTTCCGATGCCATTCTAATACAATTTGATATGATGTAATTGATAAATATTGCGCAATCTTGAAAAAGACTATATGGAGGTATCATCACTTTAATACTAGATATCATATCATATTGTGTTACAGTGTATAAGTAGTCGGGTATATTGTATATACGGGCTTTTCTGATTTCACCATAAGATTCTCGAGTTATAATAGAATATTCATCTAAATTTGTCATCCATGCTCTCTACCGTAACTCAGCAATGATCCACTTTTGTATTACAATTATCTATATTTAGACTCGAAACATCTATAGGTCATTTCATACATTCACATTCGAACTGATAATTCTATCATGAACTTGATAAGATAAAGCTTATAAAGGGTACTCCATTTTATGTACTGTATTTATTGAATTCCATATTTCAGGAATTTTAGTCTGATTTGTTGACACATTCACGAGTTATTGGATGTACCATGGACAGCATATATTTTGCCACATCCGCTAATATCTCTTCTATTTTGACAAAAATGCATACTTTCTGAAATATTGAATTCCCTATATACAGTATATAGATGCACTACTCTTGCTACATATCCTGGTAATCTTGTGCCAGGGCCTTATGCTACGTAGGTCACGATGCTATATTCAACACTCTGCAGGGCTTCAAAGAGTGATTTATTTTACTAGATAATTTCTTAAAAGACATATTTTGACATATTTCCTAATGTTTTAATTTATTAGAATATAATTGATGATCTACCAATATGTAATATCATAGCCTACTATACAAAAGGTCTCATAACTGATTATAGATTTTGGACCAGTATGCACGATGCGACCGAATTTGAATTTGAATTAATGTTGCGAGTAATCATCATAGGAGGTATAATAATGTATTACAATAGAGTTTCGTTAATACGTACACAGTTAAGACGCAACTCCGGATAATGTGGAGGAATATTCACAGTCCCCTGGTGTACGTATTATCGAGACTATACAGTATATAGCATATTTTGGTGTTTTATGTGATTTTACATAGGCATCACCCTGTTTTAACTCTTCAATTTTATGTTGTTATTGACCAATAAGGCTACTGCAGACAGTAACATCATCAAAGGTTCGAATGTCTTCACTTAAATCGCATCTTAAACAATGATAACACGCCTGGGCAGATACTTACCCAATGTCAGAATATACCTACTCGATACATATGTGCCATCTATGTACTGAAGAACTTTATTCACTGATTTTAAATGGAGCACAATCAACATTATCGCCACTTTACCTGAATTTCACAATGGCTCTACCATGAGTCATGACCTTTACAGTTATATTTAGAAGATTGCACTCACTGTAGAGAAATACCTACGTTAATATGAACATCATACTAAAGCAACAGACTGGGATATATGGCACTACTAAACTAATTCTAATTCTACCTGGCAGTTGTCACGAAGACTATACAGGGTGACAATTAAGTTCTGTTACATTGATTGTACAGTCGCTAATTACTATGTTTACAGTGCAACCCTAATCACTAGTCTTTTTTCGTTAACTTTACTTGAGTATAGTCGAGTTACAATTGCATTTGATCTGTTTAGCATCCAGTACATTTTTCTTACATCATGGTAGATGCAAGGTCCAAAATCATCACTCACTATTTGTCCGGTAATACGCCAACTGAAATTTTGAAGAAGCTGAAACATGAGAAAGTGAATAGAATGCTGGTGTATCGAACCATACAACGATACAAAGAAACTAGTGGCATAACTGATATGGCTCGTTCAGGCAGACCACCCACTGCGAGATCCATCCGACTCAGGAGGGCAGTGAGAAGTCGAGTTGCGCGAAATCCCAGACGCTCGATGCGAAAAATGGCCAAGAAATTGGAAATTAACCGTGAATCGCTTAGAAAACTCGTACATCAGGACTTGGGACTAAAATCTCTCAAAAGAAAGACGGTACATCATTTGACACCATCAATTCGTCAAAAGAGACTCGAAAGATGCAAGGGGCTCCTCCGGCGGCTCGGAACCCAAGATTTTGAAAATATTCTTTTTTTCCGATGAAACGCTCTTCACTGTAAAGGAAGCCACGAACCGTCAAAATGACAGGATTTTATCTACTACCGCTAAAGACATCCCTGAAGAGGGTAAATTTGTTGATCGAGTCCAGAGACCTCAATCTGTTATGGTTTGGGGAGGAGTGACAGCCAATTCGAGGACAAATCTGATTTTATCCCGAAAGGAGTAAAAATAAACTCAAAAACGTACAGGAAGCTAGTACTCGAGCCGGAAGTCAAAGATGCAGGTCGTCACCTATTCAAAAACCAGGAATGGATATTCCAACAGGACTCAGCTCCAGCGCATGTCTCAAATGCGACTCAGTCCTGACTCAGGGGGCAAAATATCAAGTTTTTGTCAAAGACGGAATGGCCACCTTCCAGCCCGGACCTCAATCCGCTGGATTATTCTGTGTGGGGTAATTTAGAGAAGAGGGCTTGTGCTAAACCCCCTAAAAGTTTGGCGTCGCTACTGAACGCATTAACCAGAGAATGGAATAACATGCTACAAGAAGACCTGCGAGCCGCAGTCCTAAAATTTAGGACACGAATACATTCCGTTGTTAAGAATAAGGGTGGCTATATTGAATAATATTTGTAGAATAATTCGCTACTATATAACTAATATTCAAGAGAAATTTGAACGATATCTATTGTATAGTTTCGGAGTTATTCGCAAATTCGAATGTAGCAGAACTTTAATGTCACCCTGTATATCGGGTTGTCATCTTGGCATATGTAATAACTGCTGAAAATTGTTTCGGAAAATTTTAGAGCACCTCCCGTAACTTTGAGCAAGGTACTCATTTCGGAATACCACATCGGTCAGGCAACAGAGTTGAAAAAATATCATGAAAGTGGATCAATTTGGGTCTGGAATCTTAGCACAAAAATGATCATAATCACTAGGATCGTGAGGTTTATCGGGATCACATAACCGGACCATAATATGAGTGTGAGCCCACGTTTTGGAATTCTATTGTATAAATGTAGTCTTTTGGCTTTATCTTCACGTGACCATTTATCAAATCCTCAATTAAGCTCTGCAACCTCATTTAGAACACTCGGATAATTATATCGGGATACCTTTTCATTTAATGAGTTTGGACTTAATCTCCTACCACTGCCGATTACATGTAAAAGTATGAAAAAGTGGCTTACCATATTTCCTCACTATACTCACTGCATCTAGATATAACTCAAATTTTGTCGAGGGCTGCCAGCATCGGAGGGAAGATAACACTACGTCTCCTGTCTTGAGACACTGTGTCACTCGCAGCAATTGCATAAGAGAAACCACAGTAAGATCAGCTATGAACTTCTTTATGATTGTGAACGATGAGATTCTGTTGCTGCTACACTATTTTGACTTACATATCCACAGCGTAATGATGGAAGTCTCCCATTCAGCTACAACGACTGTGACTGCTCCATACCATCATGCGGTATATATAGCCTCCTTAGCGGTGGCAATTCTCTCCCTTTTCCTGTGAGGAATCTTTTGCTACCAACAATCATGACCTGAAGGAAAGAAAAGAATATAATGTAATGCATCATAAGCGCTCAGTGGGTTTTAGTTATCACGGTCAGACCACCTGAACGCTAGTGCAACGCTATTTCTCTGCTGGCTGCTGAGGACTGGTGCTCCAGTTTATCCTGAAGACGGATAGCATAGTCTTCAACTATTCACCCAAATCATGAAGTCGAATCTCTTTGTCTTGTTCCATTTCAAACTTCAGAAGAGTGGCCTGTGTTCACTCATGTCGAGGCACCGCGCAACTCTTGCTAGGAGTTTCAGCTTACAACCGAGAACTTTACCTATCAATCGTCTTTTTGAATTGTGCCTCTTTTTGGTTGGTTTCTCTTTTTTCAAACGCAGTTTGTTATGTTCTCATTGATCTTGGAGACGCTTTCCTGTTGATTTGTAGTTCTAAACTCAAACATGCATTAATCGGCAATCAAGCATACGCTGCAGGTGTGGAGAACATTCATCACTTAGATTTTCGTACAAATGAAAGCATTCAATAATAATACCTTTACAAAATTTTTAAACATTATCAAATTCACTATCTAACAACTTGAAAACATTGAAAATGTCAACAACTTGAAACAATATTCATAATCCCTATCCAACAACTTAACAACAAAATTGCTTGTAATAATACCTATGCAACTTCAATGCATAGGGTATGCCTCCCTCCTTCCATTTTCGGTAAGTGTTAAACGGTTCGGAACTTGACAGTGACGCTATAATCATTATATGGCTGTAGTCACAGCCTACTAATGATAAGGCCTGTTCATTACTTTTGGCCATGGCTAAAGGGAGGGTCATATTTTGATGTGAAAATAATAAGAATTCGTACGTTTTCACCCGAATACATGTATTAATAATATGTAGGAATTCATAAAAGCCACAATTGTGGAAATTTTCAGGGCGAAATGACCTCATCCGTTAGGTTAATTGGCAAGAATGTATTAGAAAATGCTCTATCTTCGGTACCATGTAGAAAGTTAATCAGGCACGTAGCTATAGCAAGACATTCAGGGGGACAAGAATTATTTCGGGAGGGCAATTGCAGGGATAAATATTTTAAAAAAGTTATTTACTTGTGTATAACAAGTACGAGCAAGTCTCCTTTCTTACATGTATAACTTTTTAATTCATAAAGTACCAGATTAATAAGCTAGGGAACACTGGACTAGTCTACATTATAGTAAGAGCATTTATTAAGATACTAAACTCAAATCAGGGTTGCTATTTAACATTACAAAAGAAAGCAACGGTGCCTCATCTGCATAAATTGTTCGATCACATCATTATAACAAAGTGTTTCTGCAATATCTTTTTCAATAGATAGCAGGGCAAGATGGTTGAGATGCTCAGTGGTCATTTGTGAGCGCAAACGTGTTTTTATTCTCTTAACAGATGAGAACATTCTCTCAACCTTGCAAGACGCCTGAGGGATAGTCATAAGAATTTGGTATAAGTTGAAAACATCAGGGAAATATCTTTGTCAATCACATCCAGTACATCGATGAAAGTATTTAGCTGAGATTCATCTATCCGAGTAATAAACGAACGGAAACTTCTATTTCACAATCTTTGATATCTATTGCATACAGTTCAGATAGTGTATTCAATTCCTGTTTGTTAAGAAAGTTTTGAGACCTTGGTAAGCAACCATCAGCAACCTTCATGATGCCTGATTGATCTGTACCAAAACGGGCATCCAATTCTGCTAAGATCTCGCGGACATTTTGGCGCAACAATATTTCAAGATCTTCAAAGTTGAATGGTTTGTGTGTCCAACAGAGCTATTTAGATGTCCTTCTCTAAACCTTTCTGGAAGACGCCGTTGCCTAATTGTGTCTCTACATCAAAATTTACGATTTCATATTTACCGGACAAATACTTGGCATATTCGACAACCTTGTGAAAATCGAAATTGATCAACCTTTCCCTCAGATCGGCAAGTAATATCAAACAAGAAGAAACAGTTGCTGTCGACTTCTGAAAGCTTTAGTCCAAAAATCAGAGTAATCATACAGCTTACCAAAGTAAACTAAGATTGTCATAAATTTCTTTGTTTGTAGACTACCTAGTAAAGATTTAGCTGCTAAACTTGTGTCTGCATCATTATCATTTCCAAATATGCTTAAAGTATCAAGTATGCAATCAAACCGACGCAGAAACCTTTCCACCTCCAAAGAACGGGAAGACCAACGAGTACTACATGAACGTGCAAGTTCGAGAGCTTGGACGTTGGGATAGCGCTCATCCTGGACGTCTATGAAAAGTGCATGTCGCTTTGTTCCATTCATGAACGAATACGTCAAATCCGATATATCAGTGAAAGATTTCATCAGAGGATGTCGTTCAGCAGTTGAAGCTAATACTAAGTTAAGCCTATGTGAAGCACAATGAACATATGTAGCATTGCGATAACCTGCTCCTTTCATGCGGGCTTGGACACCACCGTGTATTCCTGACATAACACTAGCCCCGTCGTAACCCTGCCCTACACATTTCAGAGGATCGAGCTCAAAAGGCTTAAGTAGCTCTATCAGTTTTTCAGAGATGGTGCCCACATCCATGTCCCTCAATTCAATAAAGCCAATAGCTCTTTCTCGGACATTACCTTTATGGATATATCGCAAAGAAGCAGCTAACAACTCCTTCTTAGATGCATCTTTTACTTCGTCAGCTAGAATAGCATAACAAAACGCAATTTCTACTTCACTTTAACATAGTCTAGAAGCACTGAAGCGAGTGATGTAAGCAAATCATTTTGAATATCTGGACTTAGCATTTTTGCATTTCTTGGAAGACTTTCTATCCTCTTGGTCACATTGCTATCATACTTTCCTAGTAGTTCTAATATTTCAATAAATTTCCCTTTATTAAGCGACTGATCTGATTCATCATCTCCTCGAAAAGGAATATCTTGTTTGGCACAAAAAGTACTAATGTCGAGAACAGTCATTAAATGTTTCCGATTGTCATCTATGAATTTCTCATTTCGAAAATTGGGCTCTAGTTGCTTATCAACCGTCCCTCTACTTTGATGGATTGCCCAGACTTTCTGTGTTTCAACAGGTGCCATATGATACGCAACTATCGTGCTTTCTGCACTTGTCGCCAAGTTCCTCCAGTCACAAAGTCCTTTTGTTGATAACGTTCCTTCAGCTGTTGATCCTCCAAAATACCGACACGGTTGGCAAAATATAGCATCGAGTTCTTTGCTATACTCTATCCAGGAGAATTGGGCATACCAATGAGTACTAAAATGTCTACCGGCCTCATTTTTTGGGAAGATAATAGAAGGCTGCCCGGTTTCTCACCATTTTTGGACAAATCATTTACAGTCACAATTGGTTATTGTATATGAGTCGTGTTTAAACTCGGAGTTGAAATAGTTGTACAAGAATCGGAAGTTTTAGGGGTCACAACTTGAAGACTCGTAACAACAGTCTCTACCTCGTCATAATTTGAAGAGACGACATGATCTTCGATTTCTATTCGACTTCTTTTAAAATATGCCTGAACTTTGCTTTGTTGTAGTCTTTTAGTAATCCAGAATTGTTAGAGATATGAGTCACTGAACTGATTGTAGAACTGAAATGTGAAAGATATGATGATTTAGAGTGACTTTATAACTTATAGAGAATATCTGAAATTGGCTTCACTCATGTGTAAATTTCAAAACAAGCTTTGAAATCTGAAACCCTAAGAGCATCACCTACGCTTCAATTACTTCAATGGACAGTCTAACTTCTCACAACAATTACTAGCGGTCGTGGTAATTCAATTAAAATTATAGTAGAAATTCAGTGCCTGTCAAAATAGAACAAGTTTACTATCAATCAGCGTTACTTCCTGTCTAGTATTAAAACCATCATCGCAACGCGAGTTACTATTTTCATAGTCTTGACGATGCAGTTGAAGTACATGGGCTATTAACTACAGTGGAGTTCGCTTATTAGCAACTCGGATTTTGCAGAGATTTGGTTGCTAATAGGGCCACGAAATTAACATTATAATCCCGTTTGGGACCCAAAAGCTGGTTGCTAACAGAGCAATATTACTAATAAGCCAACTACATTGTATATAAGAACGAAAAATTCCAATTTTATCTGGGGGGGCGAGAAAAAATTTTGAGGGGGCAACCGCCCCCCCTTGCCCCCCGTAGCTACGTGCCTGAAGTTAATAATGTTCAATATGTTGAGATTCCAAATGTTCTAGAACCTTTTTTGTAAAACATAACTATTTGTAGTAATTTAATTTCAACGTTTTTGAGTTATCGCAGAGACCATGGATATCATATTTGTTAATATCTCTCATAACTCGATAATCCTTACAATTATGGTAAATTCTGCAAAGCTAATACATATAGTATACGCCTGACCTCCCATATCTCTTACTAAATTGTTATATGATCTCTTTTACCAATTCGACGTATCATAAATATACCCATCATGGTAATTTTTGAGATTCCGCAATAATATTTAGAGATATCATATCAAAATATATTACAATGGTCGGAAGTTGGGTGTATACTATAAAATGGCTATCATGATTTGACGATAATTTCTGCAATTATCATTTATATGGGGATATTGATTAAATACATGCAATCCATGGTCTGTGCGATAACTCAGAAAATTTGGAATTTTATCATGCTGCTTTATATATTTGTCCAGAAACTGTTCTAGATCATTTGGTATTTCAAGATTTTATACATTAATAAAGAATTAAAGTTGCTCATGGTTTGAAAGATGAAACATATTTAGTACATAAGTGCCAATTACGCTGACAGATACCGTCATTTCGATCTGTAAATCCTCACAAATGTGGTTTGCGTCAAGAAACGAAAAATTGCTATTAATTTTGTTTCTTAATTCCTAAATGTGTGTATGCCAATGTACAGTTAATCGATTATTAAGTAAACCCTGGTTTTTTGCAAATAGTGTCGTTATTAGTGGGACTTTCTTTTTTTGTTTTTAACAAGTATTTTCCACAAAACTGAGAGAGCGAAGTTCTCTCACTTTGAAAATTGCTTCGCATGGCCGAACTTTATCTGTTTACTATTACATCGCAGAATAATCCGGCCTAAAAGGCCCAAATTGACTACTACACGACACGTCGATATATAAAATTTATCTACTATAACCGATTGCAGCTGAAGTGTTACGTTCGTAAAGAATAAGAGCATGATAATTTTCCCACTTCGTTTTAACTATTACCTTTTTGACGTTATAAAATGACGCATTTTTTTCTCTCATGGTATTTTGTAAGAACTACAATTCATGGCAAATTCCAGATATATGCTTCGTTTTTTGATTTATATCTAATCTCTATTTACGGTTACATGTGTGGCTCTGTTTCAATTCATTGAGTTCCCTTTGATTCGAGATTGGATAATCCATTATCTTATCGAAATTTATTCTGTAATTATCCTCGAATTGTGGTTTTAGCTAAATTGAATTATAAGATATTTTTAGACCTAGAACGAAACCTAAATACACGGCCTATGTACTAACTATTTAACAATAACCATGGATTACCAAAGTCCATATAATTACAGAGGGAATTCTATTTGTTTCGGAGCAATCAAAATGGTACACTTTTGCCCAATGAAACATATCATTATATTTTACAATTAATACACTCTCTATCTATCTAAAATACTTGAGAACGAAATAACTTAAATCTGTTTGCTTACTAGACAAATCTCTAAACCCAAATGCTCCAGTTTAAAAACTCCCTAAATAGATAGTCATTACATTTTCAAGTTACAAAGTTCACACTACGGGATCGGGAGTCTTTTCCATACTTATATCCAAAATTTGTCATGATAATTTTGACGCGTTCCAGAGTTATATTGCGACCATAGATGACACATTTTTGCCATTATTCGTCAATAAATTGACACCTCCAGTTTTAGGGCAAATTCAACTTGCTGACATATAGTACATATATCCCATACCTTGAAATTACATTTTATAGGATATATCAAAAGAATCATTCGTATTCATCAATAATACTATATGTGGTAGTTTTCAAGTTTGCGTAGTGATAGTTAGAGATTTCTTATCAAAATATATTTCAGGGTACTGGAAGTTGTGTATACACAGTGGATACCGGTTATAAGAACTTCGTCGGGAGTTGCAGATACGTTTCTTATATCCGGCATGTTCTTTTACCGGCATATCGTATACAATATATATCGCCTGGAGGAATACATTTGTTGATGGCAAAAATGTTCCTAGTACCGAAATTATCATATTACCACTTGTACATGCCCCTCCACTTTTGTTTCTGAGCCCGTTTTCACTGAGGTTTTATTTGAATAGGATGTGCCACACCTTCTTCGATTTTGGCAAACCACAAGAGAAGATCTGGAAGTTATGCCTTGATTATCTAATTGTTCTTGGAAAACGTTCTGTGGCCCAATGGCACACTGAGTAGTACCTGCTAACCGTCTAGAGATTCTTTTCTAGCATAACCATTGTCCATAACCTAGGTTCATAATCTTTAATTCCCCTTATGTCACAAATATTCATTATCATCCGTGTTCAAAGCACGTTCTCTCTCATCCAGTACAATGATCGAGAGTAGCGATCGACTGCTAATATTTGGTTTTACTCTCTACAAATGTCCAGGAGAAATATCCACTTTGTTGGGATATAGACCTTTTGACCAGGGTGGTGTTTGGCAAGGTTTGTGAAATATGGGTGAAACAAGCACTAGGATTCACATGAGATTTACAAATTACATCCCCTGTTAGGGTCTGCTAGAAGCATTTCGACCCCAATCCAACCCACCCACCGTGAATTTTCCGGTCTCCTTCCGGTATAATCCCACTATGTACATTTAAACTGGCTAAAGTGTCCTATTTTGATAGTTCCGTAACTATAGAATTCCTTATGTTACTACAGATAAGTCTTTCAAAGCGGCACCTCCGATATGCGGGAACTCGAATGAGCTATTAATAACACTTCCTAAGCTAATTTACAATATTGAGGAGTCTATCAGACAGCTTAGTCACTCAATCACCATGTATGTTTGTATCACGAATTGATTGAAAAAACTGGAAACTGGAAGACATTGCGATTTTGGCATACAGAGGGGGTATTTGAGCCTGTCCCGAAAACTTTGGACTAAAAATATGACGGAATTGTCACCTTTTGGGTTTCCAATTTTCACATTATTAGTCACTGCTTCACAGTGGCTCAATAACCTGAAATATCATAAAAATTTCATGCTGCTATATTCTTTGGAAGATATTACTGTAGCAATCAGAATATTCGAGAACCTATTCGGATCAAATTTCAGCTTTGTATTCTTTCGATTTGATTTTTGGGTTATTGATATGTAGTGTGACGTTTTGTTTGAAATGTTTTGTGGCTATTTCAGATGATATATCAATTTCTGACGAAGTATTTTGCATTCCGTTTTCCTAACGATTGTATCTATTTTTAGTACATGAATAGTCTCAACTTAACATATATACAAAGAACTGCACACTCTAA
The DNA here is from genome assembly GCA_024704765.1 of Oopsacas minuta. Taxonomy (NCBI): domain Eukaryota; kingdom Metazoa; phylum Porifera; class Hexactinellida; order Lyssacinosida; family Leucopsacidae; genus Oopsacas; species Oopsacas minuta. The sequence continues at coordinate 406,430 of JAKMXF010000296.1, forward strand.
ATTTAATAGCTTATAATTCTATTTTAAATTGGAAATTCTGATCGCAAACTCTAAGCCCCTTTAAAAATGGTGGAAAAACTCATCGTGAGCACAATGTTGGCAGAAGGTCTGAGCACTTTGATTGATTCATAATTGAATAGTCCTCAAAATACAACCATTTCCAGACTTCTCGAAACCCCAGAAAATGCTGCTGAATATTTTTAATAAAAGCGGATACCAAAAATATATTTTTAATATTTTTCTGTATTGAATGTTATCAGATATTTATACTGAATAACAAAGAAGCATTTGATTTTCTTAACTCTCACTCGTCTGTTAGAAAAGCAAAATATGTTTTCTTCGAAAATTATCAAATCCCTGAATGCTAGAGCTCCTCTATTTGTCGTAACTTCTCCCAACTGAAATCTGACCGCCATGTCTACAACAAACGAAGTGATCTACTCACTTGGGAAGGGTTTCTTTTCTCACTCTTCACTTTGCCAGTCCTCGAAGAAACGCCTTAGTGAAACAAGCAGAGTGTTTCAGTGTGAACTAACTAAGGAGGATAGAAAACCATTGTATGGATTAATAAATAAGGGACTCAGGCCAATTTGGATTTGATTTCACTTGTAGTTCAGAACGAGGATGTTGATCCGATTGAAATAGCAATGTCCTAAAGCTATATGATGGTGAAGCTAGAAAACATGAAATGATTAATTCTTGTCAGCAATTTATCGAGCATGGGACATTAGAAAGTGCTGTTAAACGGTTACATTTTGGCAAATCATCATATTAATTTGATTTCTTGGTAACAGGGATACGTGAGTACACAATTATGTGGAAATTGTGTAAGCAAGAAAGCATAGTCTTCCTTACAAATAATATAATTTCCGATTATCGTGCTAGTAATATACTCTCAACTTATATTCTTGAAATCAAAATTTAGAAGACTTCAATATTGGTATCTGAATTTGTTATAGATCCATCTTGAAGCAAACTGTGTAAGGTTATTGGAAATTGTTCCTGGACTACTTGAGAGTCAATAACCCCTAAGATTAAAGATCTCAGATGGCTTAAAGGCTCAGGGTGTCATAAAATCTGCGATTAGTTTGATGGAATACCGAATTTCAACACCAAAAAATTGTTCGTTTGGGATAATTGCTATTTCACTCTTTTACTCATCTAGCACTACTGTTTGGTCAGATTGCATCCCAATTTTCCCATATTGTGAACGACCTATTGCATTATTGGCTGAAATGGAAACCAGGAGAATATCAACTTCCCAATAGACAGTATCATTAGCTCCGAAGTTGATTCAATTGCACAGGAGGGTATCCTACTCTCAAAGGACTTGTTAATGTGACATTTCACCTTACTATGATAGATGGTAAGATGTCAGTGATTTTATGTGGAGCAGGTGGCGCCCATTGCCAACAATGTACTGTCAATATATCTGAATTCACAGACTTAGAAATTGTAGGATCACCATTTCCTATCAACAAGAGCATTACCACTGCTGAAGAAATCTTTTCTATAGTTGATGAAGAAGACTATCTCTTGCTCCCTTCTATACAACATCATGGTTTAACCCACTACTATCAAGCATAGACATAATTAATACACCTCTTCCTCTACATGCATGCATTTGTGCCTTTCATTGGTACATGAATTTAATATATCACATACGTTCAGGCACGTTTAAATGGTTACCTTCCTCCAGAGTTATAGTTGATTCTATGAAATTTTTTCGCGACCTTTTATATGAAAAGAGTGGTTTGAGAATAGATCAACCAAGTACTGAGGGAGGGACAACTTCCACAGGGAATGCTGCTAGATTTTGGTCCTCAATAAGAAAATTCATCTATTTGGTGATTCCACCAGATTTGATGTAACTAATTGTTAATTTACAAACCAAAGTTTCTGTATTGTTATGCTAATTAGCATCTAATCAAGCAATTGACACAGGCAAATTGGATTCGCTTTGCAAAAAGACCTATGAATCAATACTCATCGATTTTCCATGTGGGAGTATAACTCCTTCAGTTCACATGCAACTAACTCATCCTTCAGAATGAATTATAGAGTGTACCATGGTTTCGGACTGAAGGCCTTTTCTGAGGAAGCAGTCGAGCCATGAATTAGTTGATTAGAAAATATCATAAACATCTTGTCATAAAAATATCATTACATCAAACGCAGAGGATGTGTTTGTCCGTCTCCTTAGTCAAAGTTACCCTGTTCAATGAGTTATCGACAGCAAACAAAGTGTAAATATGTGGAGAATTTTGGCATACTTGTCACTTGAGATGTGCCTGCGGCAGCTAACAAGCTTGAATATCTATCAATTAGACTTACAGGGAGGTAATAAAATATTATAGCCAAATTGATGGATTAAGTTTATTGGAGAAAAAAGAATAATTTCCAAATTTCACATCATATGGGTGATATTATTAATGTTCATGAGGTACTAAAAATATATATATATTCAACCATAATAATATATTTTGCCAAACCTTGGAAAACCTGAAAATACACATGATGCGTAATCCTACATAAATTCTGATAATTGCAATCAACTCGCGACCACCGATTTCCTATACATCAAAAGTAGATTTCAAATAGTTAAGTGGTAAACTTATATCTATTTCCACTAAATTCCGAATTAAAGCCACTGTCCATGCTTAGGCAATTTAGATGCAATTTGTATTTCAATAGTAGGTACCCCTTGATATGCCAAATGCCCCGACGTAATCACTTTAACCAAATTTTAACTCAATGTGGAATGATTCATCATCTCTACTGCACCAAAATCTAAATCTGTCGAATTTCGTTAATATTTTGAATTTCAAAATACTCGAAGCATGAAGTGCCAAGATTAGGAGCTAAAAGACACGCGACAGTACAATGGAATTTGTATGTTGCATGGATCATAAAAATTTCTGCGGTAGATTTACCTCGGGGCACTTAGTTCCGAGTATCTCCTATCGCATAGTGACCAAAGGCATCCAGAAATTTTGCTGTTTATCGTTTAAGCTATGCTGAGGCACGATAGGAGCCCTCGCACAGCCAGCTAGCAAGCTAAGCGCTCTAGCAAATATTATAAATGAATATATATGTATATAAGGTAATATTTAGTAATCTGGTATAAGGAATAACATTAGTTATTGTGACTATCTTCTAAGTGTTTTAACGACAAAACTATTTGACGGCCCCACATAGATACAATCTGTGTCCTATGTTAAACCAACCTTCACATAAATTCTCACAAAGTAGAATTGATTTTAATAGATTCCAAGGGAGGTTTTTAACCAACCTGGACCAAGAGAGGAGATAACTCTAGCAAATGATTTAATTTTCTTAGTCGATTTTATATATTTTGCGAATACATGTTATTTTTTGTTTTTGTGAGAAATCTATAATTGCAAATTATATTGTCAGAGGTGAAACACGATATTTATCCTGGTTTTGTGTGTTTAGACGTTACCTACGTTCTTGAAACTATAGGACCAACTATTTTAACAATTAACATTGGTTAATAACTTGGCATATTTGAGAGCGGCCTATATTTTTACATATTTCTGCTCATTAGATAAATTTATGTCCCCGATATTATAATGCAAATAATTGCGAATTCATTAGTCAGGCTTTTGTAGTGACAAACTAAATTTCGTATTCAATAATTTCTTGACCTACTAAACAGGCTTATCATAAGGACCAACATGATCAGGTCACCGTGAAAATAAATCATACAAGTCAGGTTTCAAGATTATTCAGGTCATTTTCAGGTCATTTCTGGTCTATTTCATTTCGTTTATCAATTAATTGACTGCAATTAATCAACTTAGTATTGGGGAACCATACACTAAGTGATAGATGGAAATACCGCCAGTTTTTGCTCACTATTTATTTTTCAGAGAACCTTATAATTGAAGATATCTCATCTTGGAAACTAAAATACCGTTTTATGGATTTTATTCAACTTACGAGTTGATTGACGAGATTAATAAAGTAAGATTAGAAAGAATATCGTAAATTCCGTAGATCCTGAAAATGAGCTTAAAAGATTCCGAATTCCCTGCCAATGACCTTGAATGTTCAGAAAATATCCTGAATTGACCTGACTTCTCCTACTTTATCTATTGATATTTTCATTGAATTTATCAACATTTTCATCGATATTTATATAATTCTAATTGAAAATTTTATTTGATTATTTAATTTCAGTGCAATTGCTTATTTGTGAATGTATCCCACGCAGTAAATGCCAGTAGCAGTCATAAATATTTTGGTTAAGTTCATCTCCATTCATTGTTACAAATTTCGACATGCGAATGGAAAGCGGTAACCATAATTATTTTTGTTAAGTTAAAAAGATATCGTAGAAAATATCGAAATATATCGGTGAAAATTTGTTGCTACACATGGCAAAAGAACTATATTTCCGAACGAATTATTTTTTTATCTAGAATAATATCTTTTAGAGGCTAATTCATGCATCCATTTTTTGCCATCACGCCTGGATTGTATTCTATATAATAGTTGATTATATCCATTTGACATTTGTCCTTAAAACGATTATCTAATTATCTCCAATTAATAATTGGGTCAGTAATATGTGTCATGTTACCTTTCTGATACAATATCTATGTAAATAGTCTGAAATAATACTCATGGTTGTCATGTATTTATTTATGCGGGAATATAATTATGGATCAGTATTTCATAATTATCTCACAAATGGCATATACACGGATAATTTACAGAAAATATTTCAAAGGTATTTCGATGCTCCAGTGACCAAATATGATGACAGAATTTCCTTCACGACAATTGATATATAGATATTGCATGTTAAATTTTCTGAATATTTCGTTATCTAAAAATTAGTTTCAGGCCTACTCGTCATCAAATCTCGAAATCACTGTTCTCCATCCATTTTAATGGATAGCATGTAAAATTTAGTATTTTAGCGAAAAATATCATTCCTGAAATCATGATTTGAGCTATAAATTATGGAAATGGTGAAATGGTTTAGGGTGCACGAATATTATCGAGAGGTCTAAGTATGTTATATAATATGTTTCCTACAATATATATAATGCGACCCGCCATCCCAATTTTAGAAGAAATTCAAGATGAGAAACGAGTAATTTTCTTACCACGCCCTCGTAGTTGCTTTTTACACTGATTTCCCAAAGGTAGGAAATGATAATTGTATTGATCCATCATGATGATGGGAGCGCGGCAATTCATCCACTGACAACGTTGCAATTGATCGAATTTTAAGGTTGCAATTGATCGACATTAGAATTGATTTATCCTAACCTTGACTAATATTATTGAGAATATAATGATTTAATTAATGAATTGAGAAAGGTTATTGAATGAAAAATGAAAACAACAGTAAAATATATTGGAGAGGAAAAATTAAGTAAAAAATTTGAATCTTTGCTCTATATTGCACCTGCATATTGGACATTGTTCCAAGGATGCACTGCATTCCTCACAACATTTTGCATGCCTACAAGGAAGAAATAGGACTGTTGTTACTCTCTGAAGTAAGCACACACAACAATTAACCTGAATATCATCTGCAGGCTCTTCATCGACAATGACTCATCTGGACAATCTCCAAGCAGGTTTATTGGGTTTGTATCCGGGTGGATAGAGCTAGCTATTGCATCCACATATTGAGTTGGACTATATACTCTCGACACAAGCTTTTCTTTGCATTGAGCACGAAACGAATCATTTTGGATGTCCTTCAACTTACGACCCCGAGTAATAGTAATACCTTTTGCTAGGCGCTGAATATCTAAATTTGTATCCTGTATCGTCTTATTGAGGATTTCAACAAAAAACCATACACGCGGGTGAGAGATCACGATGTCCTTTTTTAGTCTACAGTGGTAGTTCTCTGCTCCATTATTTGTGACATGTTGGCAGTTAAAAATAGATATTTTGTTCCTAGGAATAGAAATATTCCATTGACGTCTTAAATACTTCTTAAAAATTGTTTATTGATTCATATGAATTTCACTAAGAGGCATATCTCTCACTTCCAGTTGATTGAATACAGATATAATCTGATCTTCAGGAAGGAAAGGAAGAGTCATAAATGATCTGACTATTTTTTTAAAATTTGCATTTTTGTGATAAACAGTTGGCAGACCTAACTTTTGTATTTTCCGCCAAATACATTGAGTATAGTGAAAATGACATCCTCGTAGATGAGTATCTTGGAACTCTCTCTCTTTACAGCATTTCTAGCCCCCTTCTCCCAATCAGACATTCCATAGATAAGTTTTAGTTGCGGGACAAGTTCGTGTATTCTAGCTAGAACAGTTGTATAGATTTCCTCATGCTTGGATGTAAGAAGACAATGGATAACCGGCAGTACATTGCGTCCAAAGCGGGCGAAAATAGTCCACAATTGATAGAACTGGGATGGTACCGTATAAAATGTACCATCAAAATAAATGTGATCCACTTCAGAGAGAGAAATCTTCATTTTATCTGAGAAAAATATCACACCGGTTTCACAACCTACTTGTACTTCACCTTTGTAGTATCTACCAAAATCAGATGATACAATAAGTTGACAAAATTCAGTAGCACCTTTAGGAATAGGTGGTTCAATTTCTCTTCTTGCTCGATACATTGCACACTCTAAAGTTTTGTATGGCACATCAATTGAAGAAGAATCATCACGAACAACATCTTTGAACACTTTAGATAACCTTTCACTTGAAGATCTCGCTGCAGAAACACATTAAGATTTTAGAACTAAAGCTTCAGTATTATAATCAGAAACTAGATGGTTATGGTGTTTTAAAGGATCAATAGTATTGGATTCAGAGTTTAACTTTGCAGATCCTTTACATTTTACCTTCTGATGTAAAACACATCGGAGATAGATTACCCCAGGTCTGGCTTTGTATTGAGTGTATTTAAAACCATCTGGAGTAGTGAAAATTGTTCCCCTTTTATGTTTATAATTTCCGCAAACGTAGTCCATGTTAAGAATGATAATAAAGTTAGAGATAGGTACCTATCCGAATAAGCAATTGGTGAAATGTACACTTATTTATACAATGAAACGTTTCTGAGTATACATTTTACAGTTTCATTTGTTTAGTTTGCAATTCATTGACAATTGTATTTTCGATCAATTGCAAACCTTAGAAAGTCTATCAATTGCAGGCGCTTCATGATGATTCATCATAAGTTTGTTCAATTTGCAAATAGAATATTGTTAAATTTCTTGGCTTTCATCTTATGCTCACTACCATGACGATATATTAGGGGAAGGAAGTTGCGTGATTTTTGCATGTATTATGAACACCACAACGCTTTCCATATACTGCGTTTGTTTTGAAACAATATATAAATTTGTGAAGGCGACATCATATTTAAACGCTTACCCTATTGGGCAATGTATATACCCAATTGAGATACCCTAATAAAAATAAATATTACGGAATTAAGATAGATTTTAAGATTCGAAGTGACTAGAAAGTAGAAAGGCAACGTTGTTGGTTTCCAATACACTTGTTATCCACACATACAGTGTATGGGGATCTTCCACCACGATTTCATGGAACTGCCACTCTATTAAAATATTCCAAGACACCCCTAAAGAGTTCCCAATGCACAAGCTTAACCTACCATTGAACAATCCTGATTCGCCACAGAATATATATATATGGCCATGGAATTTGACCCCAAAGCTCTTAAGTAGCAATTTTAACCAATATCGGGATTTACACTATGCTGTGGTTAATGAAAGAATATTATCGAAATAATATGGCTTTACGTGTTATATTTGTGCTTTTAAATTCACTATCATATTAATGGCTTTTGTCAGACTCATTTGCTGGAAGTATTGTACTATCTCTGGTTTTGCATGCTATATTTTGAAGAAATATTCGTGGAAGGGAAGTAATTTTCTTGACTTCATCAAGATCCTACTTTCCACGAATTTTGGGTCTAATCCTCCTACATTGCGAATTTTGTGTTGAATCCCCATTTTAGATTTTAGCTCTAATTTCTACTCCAAAATTTTCTCTGAGTTTTCTTCTATTTTACGAATTTTTGGTCAAAATCCAATATTTTCGGGCCTAATCCCAGCACCTCACATGAAAATATATTGTGTAGTTGTAGGAGCGTATGACCTGGAACTTCTGCCAAACGCCTTAGGGCTTGGATTAACCCATTTTCTATCGTTTCTAATTCTCATGGTGTCTATTAATCAATTAAGCCTAGTGACTTTCCTTAGCAGCGTGTATATTTTATGTGAGCTTCTCTAATCTATCTCATTTGAAGGACAGGATTGGATTCCTGAGTGTTCAACATGAACATGCTATGTTACCATCTTATGAGCCTAGGAATTGTATCTTTTAGAACTCTAGACATAGTTTCGTTTTTATTGTTTACTTTTAAGTATTCTAATCAGATCGATTGTAAAAAGGATATTTGAATTTCAGCGCTAAAGTTGGTCATGTATTTACTTCAGCTAAAGTATGGGTTCTCAAATTGGGGTCCGCTGTCCTTTGTTGACCGCTAAGTATTTTTCGAGGGACCGCAGATGGATGGTGAAACAAGGGCAGTGGTTATTGAAGGTCATCAATTGTTTCTGACTAACAATGAATTTTCACTTTGTACTTTGCTGACTACTATTTAGTGGACCAGTATTGAAATGGTTACTTTTTTTGTTTATATATTTATTTTCTCCATATCATATCTATTGTTTAAAGTTAGGTTGTCAGGGCTACATGACTATTCTCCAAGAGTACTATACACTCCATGACCTGTGTATCAACAATATCAGCCCTATCTATAACGCAACCTAATCCTAATTTCCAGATATAAACACCATAATGATAACTGGTTGACTTTGTGATTTAATTGGTTGCCCAATTTTTACAATCTTAAATACCCTGTGCATAAATACTACCCATGCTAATATTGTAGACCATAGTAGAAACATGTTTTTTGAATATTTCTTTTATAGTCAAATATAGTAAGAAAAATCGATGTGTAAGAAAGCCTCATTATGAGAAAATCCCGATTTCGGCTAGTTGAAACAGTTTGAACGCAACAAAGTGATGACACCCCTGAACTTTGACAAAATTATTCAAATACAATTGTTCAATATTCTCAATTCCTGATTATGACAAAATCTAAACTTGGTATAGTATTATTACTTCATCATTAAAATAATTAAATTGAAAGTTTTGAGAATTTATTTAATTCGAGGTACGAAGTTCGGGTATCAATTTTCAAAAATATTCATATGTCATTTGGCACTACAGAAAACAGTAAATGCATTTTTAGGGGACATTCATGATATATTCATAACATTTCTGCTGTTCCTGATTTCGAGACACCTACTGCTAGAGCATATTATGTCGGCTAACAACCAAAAGAAATTTTCCGTTTCATTTGGCAATTGCGCCTGCTCTCTGGCAAGCAAAAAGCACTTCTAGTAAATAGTATGTCTTTATTATTCCATTAATATTTCTAATCCTATTAGTTATCAGATACCAAAACAATGCCTGAAGAAGATCAGGCATTAATACAGCTGCAAAGGTTGAAAGATCAGAGGGCTTCAATTCAACATAATATTCCTGATGTTTTATATAGGGTATTAGCATTATTCGATTATTTTTCTGAAGATTCTGATGAACTGAATTTTTCTAAAGGGGAATATATCAGTGTAATTCTTGACTCTTCAGCTGAAATTGATGAAGGGTGGTTGATGGGAAGACATGAACAAAACAACAACAAGGGAATATTTCCTGCTAACTATACTACATTAATATAATCAGTTATTATATTCTGTACAATTGTTTGTGACTATATTACTTGTATTCTTTTCATATTTTTTATTTATATTTGTAGTATATTGTAACTGCCATCTAAGGAATGTAATGCTCTTCACTCAAAGTTCCATCTCAATTCTAGGGAATATGCTACTATACTTCTCATGTAATTAATTATCCGATTGAGAAGGCGTAAATTCCGGGGTATGGGAGATTGGTAGATGTTGCTTAGAAATATCCTCCCAATTAGGATCAGAACAAAATAAAAAAGCATGTTCCCAGTAGGTAATTTATAGCTAATATTTTGACCTAACTATGCAAACATATTTCATTAACAGGACTATTTGGTGGTGGTGGTGGTGGTTTTGTTTTGGCTGCGGCGAAGGCGGAGCTGGCGTTTTTGCCTCCACTCAGCCCTCTCCCCGCTTTCGCACTTAATTGAATTCAAGGGTAAACGTTGATTAATTTAGTTTGTATATGTAATGTGTGCAATGTATACTTATTAATCATTTAGTTTTGTATTTATACAGGGTGTCCCATAATTATTGTCCTATCAGCATATAGTTTCATTTCATCAGTATTTCTAAAATATCGTACAATTGTCTAGTTTTCTTTCATAAATTTATTGACCAACCTTATTTAGTTAGTCAACTTGATACAACGACTTTCTTTATGCACTAGTCAAAGTAGTATATTTTCTATATCAGTAATAACAATCTAACAAGGTATGGATGTCCAGTTAGCAAAATTTGAGATTCGAAATCAAGCCCTTATCAAGTTATCGCAAGGTTTTTCCCAAAAGACTGTGGCTGAAATATTTGGAAAAGATATTAGGACCATTAGACGCTGGTGGGCTAAACATAAACGAAATGAGAGCCTTCAGCACAAAAAGGGTGCAGGACGCCCACAAAGCTAAACAGGATATCAAAGATAGTAATCTCTAAATCTTTAGAGAAAAAGTATAAATCAATCAGAGTATTGGCGTGTAAACTTACAAAAATCGGTAATCCTGTCTCTAAAAACACTGTCCATAGATATTTGAGGCAGGACCTTGGAGCCTGGGCCTATAAGAGGACTAAATCTCCAAAATTTACCGAAAAACAAAAATAAAGACGATTAAATTTTTGCCTGGAGAAAAGAGTTTGGACAGTGAATGATTAGAAATGAGTCCTGTGGTCAGATGAATCGCCGTTTGAGGTATTTCATCCATCAAACCGACTTAATGACAGGATCTGGGCACATAATAAGCTCAAGGTTCAAAATATTGAAACTTCAAATATTCCCCGCGGGTTATGGTTTGGGGGATGATGAGCTTCCAGGCTTTGTCTGACCTTCACTTTTTACCTCCAAAACAAACTGTGAGTGCAGATTATTATCTTAAAGAAATTCTAGAAAAGACTTGCCTAAATGCACTTAACAGAAAACCTAAGAAGGGCGATTTACTAACTAGGAAAATGTTGCCAAACATGTCAAAATATATTTTCCAACAAGACTGAGCTCCTGCACATTCAGCCAAGAGAACCCAAAATTGATGTAAGGAGAATCTAAGATATTTTGGGGGGAAGGGCGAATGGCCGGCGAATTCCCCAGATCTAAGTCCAATAGAAAATGTATGGGGAATACTCCAGGATCAACTTGATAGGAAGACACCTGCTCCAGGATTGGAAGAGTTTAAAAATATGCCAAAATCCGCATGGTCTGAGATATGTCCGAATACTTTGGAAATTTTAATAGAAGGCATGCTAAAAAGAATTGAAAATGTATATTATTAAAGGGTGGATATATAGGAAAGTAATAATATATCTAATTAATGATATTTGAATGTTATAGTCATTTACACAATAGGGCAATAATTATAGAACGCCTTGTATGTGTTACGATAAATAAAATTGAATTAGCAGGATAATATATACACATCAACTTGATCTAAAGTGAATCGCAATTATTCTGTTCCATGTAGACTGGAATTGTATCGTTGAAAGTTAATTAACTCATTAACTTTAATAATTCAGTAATTTTGGTTAATGTGGTTTTAATGGACCATTTGCCCCTTAATTAACATAAAACCTCCTACAAAAATGCCTTAATGTTGGCTAATCTATATCAGATTTGTGCATGCCTACTCCCTTTTGGTAGTCATGTTGAGAGAAATATATTTTATAATTTTTCATTATTTATAATACAACCCAAATATATAGATACTATAATAGCACACTCCAAATACACACATATACATGTTTGCTTGTTTTAATAATCCGATAAATTTGTTCTCCCTTTAACGTAACTGTACTAACTTTTGTTCTTAATTGTCTATCCATTCAAATTGTTATTTTTGTTCTAATTGTTCTAATTAGTATTATCTAGCTGTGGACTCTTTTTTGGCTTTGCCATTAAGAATTTCCCAAATTTGTCCTACCTGTGACGTTACTGTACAAGGTGTTAGACTAAATTGTCTATCTGTTCAATTTATTAATTTGTCTTGCCATCAAATCTAGGGATATTTCCATAAATATACATATTTCTTCACACAAATATTGAATCTAATCACCTGAAATTCACTTCTTGTAATATTGAATTCTTCTGTCTTAGACACTTACTGTGCCATTGAGGATATAATGTAAGTGTGAAGGTGTGTTGAATAAGTCACCATATTTGATATTGACTTTGAATTGGCATGAGTCTGTTCTCCAACGACAGGAGCTTGTGATATGTGAAGTGGTGTTTGTGTAAGTTAGTAATTTGTAATCGTAACACACAATTTGTGAAGCGCTCTACACTTTTTGATTTAACATCCTATTATGGATTAGTATGAAGAGAAACTTAGAGCAGCTCGTGGGTGCGACAGAATGAAAAGTTCACCTCCGAAATTGGGGGGCGGTCAAGGTTCTTATTTAGAACTCTTTATAAGCAGCGCAGCACATATTGCGAGAATATTTGATTCTCAAGCTTGTGTGTGTTTGTTATTGTGTATTTTTTATATTGCGCCCGCAATTAGGTCGGATGCTGATTTGTGAGTGAAAATGTATTCGTACTAAATGAAACATTTCCGAGTTCCCAATTTGAAATCACTTCTCCCTTATCTGATAATATAGCTCCTATGAAGAGAGAATCAATTCCTGGTGAATAAAATGGAATGGGTAAGATGAGAAAATTAATGATTTCAATGAGCATCAATTTAGTCCATTGGAAGTAATTGACAATTGCATGGATATGGATACTCGTGATAGGGTCATCAGGTCTGACCCGGAATGTATATTTGAGGGCATAATTCTTGAACGATTTGAATGATCCCATTACTTCTTAAATGGTTTTTGTCAATAAATAATCACTCGCAATGCGTCAAAGGCCTGCACAAAGTACTGACTTACATTTACCTATTTTGCCAAATCGTGACACAAACCTATTTCGAAAAGGCAATGACTGTACATCACTCCAGATACAATTGCTAAGTTATTTAGTTAGCATGTTTCAGTATATAAAGTACAGCTTGATGGCAATTGTCTTTGCCGTGCATTATCTCATTTTATCTTTGGTACCGAAAAACAAATTTGAGATACTAAAGCACAATTTGATCAATCATTTTTCAACTCTCCTCAATATCACTTCAACGTTATGAAGCGAAGGAGCCTTTTTAATCAACAACAATTACGTGGACATATAGATACCGTCTCTGTACCAAATGAGTGGGGCACAAATGATGAATTAAACATGCTAGGTGTATCGTTGGACTTGATATATTTGTAGCTGATTATGTACATTGGAATACTTTACCCAATTTGGTACACCACCTATTAGACACTCCAATAGGGTGTGATCCGAGTTTTGAAGACAAGAATTGTGTATATTATATCACAATCTTAGCCGAAAAAGTAGGCGATGGACATCCTGAATCAAATATACTCAATTGATCTAAATTGAGTAATGTGATATTAGTATTTAACTATTTTATTGTTGTCCATAAATATCATATCTAATTCATGTTGAAATATTAGAGCCTCCTCAAAAGGACTACGTACGTCGGAAGGAAGTGGTAGTCATGAGAAATTAGAGAGAGAAACATAACCTGTTTTTGTAAGCGGTTCTCAATCTCAATCAAGGATTTATTCAGGATATACAGGTCACAACTAAGTTAGGAAGGGCTTCTATGCAAGATTATGGAAATCAGAAAGATAAAACTTGTACTTTTCCCTAGTGCCACAGGATTACTGGACCATTAAATATGAAAATGGTGGCAAATTACTGACGTAGTTGAGGATGCATACTACAATTAGCAGCTTCATCTAAACACAGATCGTACTCATTGTCGTTCTCTAACAATCCTCGCTTACAGGCGGCATCCTTAAATGTATCACAAATGGTTCCGTCAGGCAGAGTACAGATATCTTTAAAGTTGTATAACCAATAACATGGTTTAATAGCATTCTCATATAGAATCTGTCTCCATCACTGGATTAGCGGAATATACTCGGCCAACTGTTGTACCGAACCCTTTCACTCTCTCCTTCCATTCTCTCTTAGTTTTATCTCACACAAAGTGTTCGGGAAAATTTAAGTAGGAATATTCTCGGGCAGATGGAAACTTTTGGTTAGCCATGAACCATCCCACTAGTTTGGAATGTCCCAAGTTTCCTACCACAGCATTGATATCAGCAGTTGCCTTGAACGCTCTGCTTATTCTCCGGATAGAGAGCTAGCCTAACAATGTGTGGTAATTAGCATGGAGTTCAAAGGAGAATATTCTATAGCTGGCTTCAGATGCAGAAACATATTTAGCTCCTGATAGTTGTATATTTCATTATTCTCTCCGGATTTATCACCATCATTACCGGAACTGATCTTAATAATGGCTCTATCGTGACCTTTATGATCATACTTATAGAGGTACTTAACAGCCAATAATGTGGTACAGATATCAACGTTGATATGTGCATTGAACTTTAACAACAGATACGCATTGCAAGGTACAACCCATCTATAATCTAGAATAATACTACCACGTTCTACAGTACCTGAATTATCTCTACGTCGATACAATGGATAACTATCCTTGGTAGTTGTTGTAAGACGGAGAACAACTTGGAAATTTTAGCGCTTGAACCTTTATGCATGCAAGGAGCAGTTCCTTTGCTATTCCAAGCGGACTATGGATCATACATCGCTTTACAATGCTATTCAATCTGGGCTGGACCTCAGGGTCGGGTATTTCAGCGCAACAATCTTTTCATAATTAGAAGGCTCATGTGATTTGCGATCATCAGCTAAGATAATTAAAATATCAGATGGGGTAACCCACGCTTCTGAAATTCGATAGTATAGACATGTGCAACGGGTCTACAAAGGATATGTTTTTAAGGATATTACTAAGCAGTTCCCGTAATTTTAATCGAGACAGTTGCACAGTTAAATCAGGTCGGTCGTTAGCTTTCTGGCCAATCAGATGAATATTAGTCATTTCAGATCAAAGGGGATTACAAGTAAACTTGATAAATACATCAGGTTTTCCATACCTCCGTACAATTGTCATTGCATCCTGATAAAGTTGGAACATGTGCCTCGGAGAGCCAATGGAACTCTAGGGAAGAATTATCTTTTGTCCCAACTCTTCAACTTCAGCATCTCCTCTAGCAAGAGCATCAGCTAATCCACTGTATAGATCAACTAAGATCTGTTGCTGATTTAATTTTATATACTTAAGTCTCTGCTGCTCAATTTTGGCATACATGTTTACGATGTACTGGTGAAACTGCCTGCCAGAGAGATGTAAGTGGTTTAATCCACTTCTAACCATCAGTTGATAGCAGTAGAAGTCTAATGCTGTGACAGTCCCTCTACTTTTGCTATTGGGGATATTAATATGCCATCCATCACTACTAAGGGGAATAGCAATAAATAATGAAGTGAATCATAAGAACGGTGTAATTTCTTTGTTTTGTATTCCGCCATGTCTGGCATACAGAACAATGTCTCTGTTTATCACTGTTTCTGAATAACCATCTCCAGGAAGCAATACTGCAATATCAAGAGCAGAAGGGGCAGAGCATGTTCGTGGATCTCCAATACCACCTTCTAGGATAGTGAACTTTATATCAATCGCATTAATGTTACGCATATGATTTATAGCATGTCAGCAAGAAACATAAAGGTTGACCTCGTGTAACATCTGTCGTAATCCTTTCAATTCAGGGAGACAGGTTACGCACATGTGTCTTTGACGATTTTCTAACTCAGCTTCTGAAGCCTCATCGCGGATATAAATTTGAGCGAATTTGGGTGGCTCTCTCACTTAGGGATTAATCTACCGATTGAATGGTGTACTACCCCATGTATTCAGAACGTATAGACACCAAGCTTAGCGTTGGCCAGTTCGTTATCAACATTGGCTCTTAGAGGACAAAACGTAAGACTTGGGTATAAGCACATATATTACTCCTGAATTTGATAGCTCTTTTACCAGTAGCTGTGAGTAAGTGAGTAAGCAGCTCAGGAGGTGTATCTAAAGGAGGTAAAACAACTTTCCCCTCCCCACAACAAAGGAGAACTTAATAGTCTTAGTGTTGGTAGATAGTTTTTCACTTTTCCAAAACATTTGCATCGCATAAATTACAACAAAAAGGACATGTAACCGAGTGAATGTTCGGATATGATGGTATCACTAACCTCACATGTAAATTGCGATCGAGCTAAGTTAATATATCTCTTAGAAGTTAATGACTTACTTTTAGCATATAACTCAACCCGATATTTCAGACGAACATTGTGCTCGTGCTCAGACTCTTTGCTCCTGAGATTCTCTTGAAGAGTTCACTGATACTCAAATCGCTCAGCGGATTGATCCTCAGATTCACTTTGTCAGAAATTCGCTTGAAGAGTTCTCTGGTACTCTAATCGCTGAGAGGTCTCGTAATCTGATGGGAAGCTTTCAAGTTAGCTTGTTGGTCCCTTTTTTCCCGAAGACGCTCTGATCTTTCTTCCTGAGATTCGTTTTGGCGAAGTAAATGCCTACGCTCAGCTTCAGACATAGCTGGTTTATTCCCGGACAATCCTGGTTCTTTTTTCATGATTATCTTATTCAAATATCAATACAGAAATTTGTATAATAAAAAGTCTGATACATGTGTAATGTGTTACATATATAGTAATAAATTTACTCATAATTAAGCATTAATTAATTACACCTACTGGTTTTAATTGTAGAATTGAAAATTTGATAGACTCTATTTAGTAACCTAGATTACTACATTGAATTTTTCCTGTCATCTGAATCAAAAATTAACGTGATGAGTAAACTTTCCACGATATACTACCTTTACTAAATAGAATGTTCACTATTTGTAGAGACAGTAATTATACATAATCTAGTATTCATTATACCGTTTTGAGCTTCTTTAAACAAATATTCCTCTGCTTCAATGATTTGTAAACAAATACAAACCACAGTAAATTTATATATGAGAAATTTGTAAATGCGAAATTCTGGTTCAGCGTACTATGTTATCCATGAGTAGCCGTTTAGAACCAGCCTGGAATTATATTTGGAGTTGGATAATTTACTTACTTTATATTCATAAAAACAACAATGTATTTATATATGATTAACCCAAAAGTGTGGATATCAGATTCAGCATGTTCGATGTATTTAGTGCAGTTGTATTGAATTCTATTTACATGGTGATCCATAAGTTCTGCAACAAAATTTAGATTACAGTTATTTAATTTACCCACTATATCCACTTCTGTTATACATTTACATTGATTAATAGTGTATTTCTAGCAAATATTTACGCTACTATGCACTCTTCTAATAGATATGAGTACTGCAGATAATATAGAACAAAAGCGATCTGCTGTAATTCAGCTTTGGTAAAATGATCATCGTCAAGCAGATATTTGGAAATCACTTGGGACACAAGAATACGCAAGATCTTTGTTTCTCCTACGATAAATAGATACAAACAAGCTTGGTACTCTCAAAGATGCACCACGCTCGGATATACCTCGCTCCGTTAGAACCCCAGTTGTGATGCGGAAAATCAGGCAGATGCTTTCGCGGAAACTAGCACTCCCCTGCAGGCGAATTGCTGCAAAAGCTTTTATTTCTAATATATCTGCTCAAGTTCTCATTTCTAATGACATTTAGATCAAATCTTTTAGAAGAAATCGAACTGAAGCTCTTAATCAACATACAATAAAGAAAAGGGTCCAATGTTGCTGCAAGTTGAGTGTTAGCCTCAAAAATGTCCACCTTGATATCTTAATAACATTGTTATTTCTGACGAGAAAATTTGGAGCATTGAAGAGAAGCACAATACTCAGAATTCCCGTGTATATGCTATAACGTTTTAAAACATCCCAGAGCAATAAAACGTGTATAAACAGCTTGCAACCCAAAACTGATGGTTTGGGTAGGAATTTCTGGTAAGGGAAAACACCAATTGTATTTCTGCCTGAGGGTGCAAAGATCAACGCAATTTTGTATCAAAACTCATTCTTTCCAAGCATGTTAGTCGGATTGGGAATACGTTCATGAAAGACAATCATTGGTTGTTGCAACAAGATGGAGCACCAGCTCTGAGAGCAGCTTCCTCCCAACACTAGCTTGTAAACGATGTTCCAGAATTCATCTGGAAAAATGATTCGCTCCGTCTACCCCCTATTTTAATCCTTGTGACTTACCAATGGGGAAAGAATGGAAGCAATTGTGAACAGTCAGTCTTATGGCTCAATTGAGTCACTAAAAAGAGCAATTCGGCGTGCTTGGACTCAACTGGACCAAGAAGAAATCGCGAATGCCTGTCGAAAATTCCCGGAAAACTTGAAAATGTATTCAAGCCAGAGGCAAGCGATCTGAGAAGATAAACACGAAGAAAGTGGACTATAGAGCATAAATTATCAATAGATATACTAAGTGATTATAACATAATGATTTAACAATTAAAATTCGACATTTGACATTCATTTTTGAAATTTGAATTTTGTTGCAGAACTTTGGGATCACCCTTGTACTCCCTTGATAAACACGATAAATACATAGTTTTGCGACAATTTAGAAATTGCATAGCATAAATCCTTTCCTTGACAACGGACAAACAAACAATCATTGACATATAATGATATAGATTTTCGGTAATATCGTATAGTCCATCACCACCACGCTTTTGCGAATTTATATACGCCACTATCCGATTCACCCATTCAGTCGCTTCAATTGATTAGCTAAATCGACTAAGTGACTGGCGTTTTCCAAAAGTTGGCTGATAATCTAATGCCAAATTAGGATAATTAAGTTAGTAATACAATTGTTAGAATACTCAAATTTGAAACGTATGGATAACCTTTATATTTAGTTGGGCTCTTATGTGATTGTAGTTTCTTTTGAAACTTGTTTTATACATCTGAAGTTCTATAATTCACAATATCTATTATTGACACTTATTAATCAGTATATCCGCAGAAATTATGGCTATGGAGTCAGATTTACTTACAGCGTGACTTACACTCACAATCAGAAGTATTCGTAATTCCTAAAATGTCTATTTAAATTGTACTGGATCAATTCATACTACCCATGATTATGAATTAGGATCATGCGTTTCCCATTGCTAGATGTTATCAGATCTATGATAGTACTATTTTCCATTGGATTTTTTAGGTGAACGCAAAGCTTTGGTAGAGGAGTGTAAGATTGTATATATCACGATAAAGGAAAGCATATCAATTGCTTATGGAACTAATAAATACATTTACATAGAGAAATCTATTTGTTTCGATACTATCAAAATTGTGAATTTCCCGTGTACAGTGGAACCTGTAAAATCCGACATTTTCTTCGTTCTCAACAAATGTTGGATTACGGAGGTTACTCGATAATCCGACAATTTGCTAATCCGACATTTTATTCCTTTCCCAACGAGTGTCGGATAATGCAGGTTCCACTGTTGTGAATTAGTAGTGCTTAACATTTGACTATATTGGTCAAAGTTTACCTATAACTTGATACCATTTAGTTATGGACAAATTGTCTTACATAGAGGTTCTACACACCTTTAACAAAAGTATGCATACACCCAAAAAGTCCCTTCAATAATGGTACTATAATATATTTGCTAATCTTTCGTAGTGTATTCACATTTTATCAGATATGGCAATGATTTAAAATCATATTCTAGGCATCCGAAATAACTATTGAAGAAGCTTTCAAATCACTAGATTAATTTTTGACCATTATCATTGATTGTAACTATGTACCACATATTTACATTGTCAACATAAAGCTATGATGGGACTAATTGCACATGGTGGCAATGATTGATAATGATCAGCCTAACGAGTAGCTATTAAAAGTGTAGGGTTCTGCAATGGCCATCACTAATGTGTACAATAGGAATCAAATAATAAGAATACTTTTGATTGGTGATCTAACTTCCTATATGCTGATCTTACATATTAATTCTATATTTCTTAGAATGCCCAGCGAAATCATGAAAATGCTCTAAAGTGGACTCTCCCAAAACGGACACCCCGAGAAGCGGACAACCCCCTACAACGGACTTGCCTATAGGCACGGGTTGACTTTACCAAGCATGTAATACTTAAGCAGTCTCCGAGGAGCGAACAACTCCGAATTCTGAACAACGGGCAGGGAACTGGCCACGAATGGCGTGCCTTAATGCAAAATTATATCTCAAGAAAGGACAACCAGAAACTGAAACCAATAATTTTATAGATATCTCAAATTTACATAATTATATGAGTGCTATACAAGCCTTAAGTCTTTCAAGTCTTTCAATAATTCTTTCATTTGTCAATGTAAACTTTGGGTGCATAAAGGCGGTATACACATGGGATTTCTAGTCTGTAACCTCCTCTTCTGTTTTCTTTCTCTCCAGTACCTCAGCAAATCCTTTATATACTTCTCTTCTCAAAAATTGTGAGAGTCGAGTATTTTTTAAGTAGTTATGGGCATTGGCACCACAATAGATACTGTAGCTAGTCTGCAAGTGTCAACCAGTAGACAAAGTATCTTCCTGACATATTTGAACACCCATTATAATCTTTATAATATAAAGCATACCAATATGCTTACGTTACTCATCAGTCATCACACTATACTATATTCATTCTAATAATAGGAAAATAAAACTTGTGACTTCTCTCGTAACCATTCAACATTCATACAAGTAAATCTCCATTCAAAATGATACATATTAGGTGTTATGATAAAAATATGGACCAGTGGCCGAGAAGCAGACAATTCTCTACAACGGACAGGAGCCATGTCATCAACGTGTCCGTAATTCGGAGACTCCACTGTATTGTAAGTGTAAATGATCATTGCGTAAAATTGTATGTTATATTACATCAAACTGTATTATCAGGGTATGAGAAATTAGGTATACAGAACCTGAGCCTTATCAACTAAAATTCTTAAGTCAAATTCTTAGAATTTTGCTTAACTTTAAGTGAAATTCTTAGAATTAGACTAATTTTAGAATAATTCTTAGAATTTCCCAACACTTAAGACTTATCTTTAGAATTTATGAAAGTGGTATTAATGAAAATTCTTAAGTCAAATTCTTAGAATAATTCTAAGAAGAATATTTAGTGAGGTAAAGAGGACACTTAACTTGTAATTTATTCTTCTTTTCTATGAAATTACTACAAATATGTATTTATTTACAAAGAAGATTGGTAATTGCTTAAGAAAATATGTTTGATTATCATATCAACATGTTGTACTAACCACAGCATAGAACTAGTCAAATTACATACCAACTATATTTAGGCACCATTTCTTGATGTCACTCAGAATTGTATTATGACATCAATAAATGTATTTATGTAGTTACATCTCATATATTTTGAAACATAATAGTGTGTATCTAAACTAGGGTAGATCAAATCAATGTCATCTGAGTGACGTCCTGCAAAAATATACGCAATCTATGCAATTTTATCCATTTACGTATATTATCATCTTTAGTTATAAGTATAAATAATAATAATACAATATTAATTAATTATGATAATATCTTAACAATCGCTCGCATTATGACCACTGAAAAATCGAAGACTCATTCAAAGAATTTTACTCAGGAGGAGATAATGTCACTTGTGGATCTCATTCATGACCAAAAATCGAAATTGTTCGGCGCTCTAACATCAACTGTGACTTTCGATGATAAGAACAAAATCTGAGAAGAGATTCCAAGGAGACTGTCTGGAGTACATGGGAATGTAAGAGCAAGAGATGATATCATGAAAAAATGGTATGATGTACTAACAAAACATAAGCCTCGTATTGCAGATAAGTTAGTATCAGCAAGAAATCTGTAGGAAGTCCTGCAGATACTGATTAGGATGAAATAGAAGCTAAAATCGGGAGCATCAAAGGGAAGGAAGCTTTTGAAGGCATTGAATCGGGTATCGATCTCTTGAATCCCAATGTTCAAATGATGAAACTGAAAGGATGCTGGTAAGCCCAGTTCCCTCTGAAAATATTGAGCATATAAAGTTTTTCCAACAAGCCCCAAGAAAACGTCATCGTTTGGAAAATGACGAATTGGAATCGACCAAACGTGCAATTTTAGAGAAAGAAGATGAGAAATTGGGGATTTTGGCTGACATTGATTCTAAGCTAGATCAGCTTGAGAGTAAATTCGATCGAGTGATCCAGATTTTGCAACATACAGCAACGGATCAATCAAAGACACTTTCTCTTCTGATGGCTCAAACTATGCCTGCTCTGCCGCATTTTCAGACATCGCTTCCTTCATTTCTTACTTCAAATTTGTCTTAATTGCCTCATTACTTTCAAAATCAAGATTAGGAATCCTTAATTAAGATAATTATGTTATAAGTAAATCAGAGCCTAATTCATTCATGTGCTCAGTTAATTAATTAACTTCCTATATCATGTGAAATAGGTTTTAATATATCTTCTCTAACTAAAATCCGTTATCTGAATGTTCAGCGTGTCTGTTTCGGTGTAGGGCATGTCACTTTCCAATTTTTCAAATTCAATTTGAAGACCACGATCAACACAAAAATTATGAAGTACCATGGAGGGTAAGATTAGTTTGCAAACCCTCTCTGGGCGAAAGCACAATCTGTCACCAGTCTTGTCCATTGATCTCCATCTGCTCTTCCATATTCCAAAGGTACATTCAATTGTCTTTCGAGTCTTCAGGAAAGCACGATTATAACTTCTTTCGCGAGCTGTAACAGGAAGTAGTAATGGAGTCATCAAATTTGGGCGCAACGAATAACAACTATCGCCGAGAAACCACCCATCAAGAATTGGAATTTTTTACTGGTGATCTTAAGATTGATTCCTGATTGCCGCCATATGAACGTGTCATGTGTACTGCCTGGCCAATTCACAACTACACCAATAAACTTGAATACATAGTCACATATCGCTTGGATGTTAATTGAATGAAAACTTTTATGATAAACATAAATTGCTTAGTTGCTGCTAGGTGCAACAATTGGGATATGTGTGCCGTCTATACAACCTAATACTTTAGGAAACCCAAACTTTTCCTTAAATCCATGCTGCATGCTCATCTGTCTAGCAGCAGTTGGAAACTGTATATAGTCTTTCGCAATAGAGCATAATGCATCTGTTGCACCTCTAACAGAGTTGGACACAGAGGGCTGGGAAATTCCATGAGCTGATGCAACCACAGTTTGGAACTACCAGTAGCTAGAAACTGAAGAGTGACCATTAATTGAATAGTCACCGAAAGTGAATGAGATCGGCTTGTAGATCGAGACATGAAAATCTCAATTTTATCATGCAATTCTAAGAACATTTCTCTTCTGATTCTATAACGAGAAATAAACTCTACATCTGTGTACGCATCAAGAGGGTTTAACCTGTCACGAAATATTCTCTGGCGTCGTAAACTGCCTATTTCCAGCTCCAAAAGGACAAAAAGCGAGGCCGTGAGTTTATACAATAGTACACAAATGAGAAATGCAATGAATATCCTTTTCTATTGGATGGGGCAATTTATCTCATTAATGATAAATCAAATATACATGTATAAGGATTATATTTTCTACTATGCGCACATCTTCTCAAAAAGCGATTGAAGTCGAAGGAATTGTCCTAAATTTTATTTATCAATTGGAAGAATCAATCAAGTAGAATTACCCAATTCTAAGAATTATTCTCAGAATAGCTTTATTCTGATAATAATTCTAATAATTATTCTTAGAATCAGGGGCCTTATTAACTAAAATTCTAAGAATTATTCTTAACTTAATTCTAAGTGTATTTCTAAGAATAATTCTAAGAATTCATGAAATATTCTTAGTTTTCGTTAAGAATTCTTAACTTGGCTATACTTAACGGATTCTAAGAATAATTCTTAGAATAATTCTTAGAATTAAGCAATTCTAAGAAAAATTCTTAGAATTGGGTAATTCTACTTGATTGATTCTTGCTATTGATTAATAAAATTTATGCCAATTCATTCGACTTCAATCGCTTTTTGAGAAGATATGCGCATAGTGTACAATAAATTGCCCCACCCAATAGAAAAGGATATTCACTGCATTTCTCATTTGTGTACTATTGTATAAACTCATGGCCTCGCTTTTTGTTCTTTTGGAGCTGGAAATAGGCAGCTTACGACGCCAGAGAATATTTCGTGACAGGTTAAACCCTTTTGATGCATACACTGATGTAGAGTTTATTTCTCGTTATAGAATCAGAAGAGAAATGTTCTTAGAATTACATGATAAATTGAGACTTTCATGTCTCGATCTACAAGCCGATCTCATTCACTTTCGGTGACAACTCAATTAGCGGTCACTCTTCAGTTTCTAGCTACGGGTAGTTTCCAAACTGTGGTTGCATCAGCTCATGGAATTTCCCAGCCCTCTGTGTCCAACTGTGTTAGAGGTGTAACAGATGCATTGTGCTCAATTGCAAAAGAGTATATACAGTTTCCAACTGCTGCTAGACAGATGAGCATGCAGCATGGATTTAAGGAAAAGTTTGGGTTTCCTAAAGTATTAGGTTGTATAGACGGCACACATATCCCAATTGTTGCACCTAGCAGCAACTAAGCAATTTATGTTAATCATAAAAGTTTTCATTCAATTAACGTCCAAGCGATATGTGACGATGTATTCAAGTTTATTGATGTAGTTGTGAAGTGGCCAGGCAGCACACATGACGCGTTCATATGGAGGCAATCAGGAATCAATCTTAAGATCACCAGTAAAGAAATTCCAATTCTTGATGGATGGTTTCTCGGCGATAGTGGTTATCCGTTGCGCCCAAATTTTATGACTCCATTACTATCTCCTGTTACACCTCGCGAAAGAAGGTATAATCGTGCTTTCCTGAAGACTCGAAAGACAATTGAATGTACCTTTGGAATATGGAAGAGCAGATGGAGATCAATGGACAAGACTAGTGGCAGTTTGTACTATAGTCTAGAGAGGGTTTGCAAACTAATCTTATCCTCCATGGTACTTCATAATTTTTGTGTTGATTGCGGTCTCCAAATTGATATTGAAAACTTGGAAAGTGATATGCCCTACACCGGAACGGAAGAGACTGAACATTCAGATAATGGGATTTTAGTTAGAGAAATTATAATTATAAATTATTTCACATGATATAGGAAGCTTAATTAATTAACTGAGGACATGAATGATTTCGGTTATAATTTACTTATAACATAATTATCTTAATTAAGGATCCTAATCTTGACTTTGAAAGTAATGAGGCAATGAAGACAAATTAGAAGTAGGAAATGGAGGGGGCAATGTTTGAAAATGCGGCAGACGAGGCATAGTTTGAGCCATCAGAAGAGAAAGTGTCTTTGATTGGTCCGCTGCTGTATGTTGCAAAATCTGGATCACTCGATCGAATTTACTCTCAAGCCGATCTAGCTTAGAATCAATGTTAGTCAAAATCTCTAATTTCTTATCTTCTTTCTCTAAAATTGCACGTTTGGTCGATTCCAATTCGTCATTTTCCAAACGATGACGTTTTCTTGGGGCTTGTTGGAAAAACTTTGTTTGTTCAATATCTTCAGAGGGAACTGGGCTTATCAGCATCCTTTCAGTTTCATCATTTGAACATTGGGATTCAAGAGATCGATACCCGATTCAATGCCTTCAAAAGCTTCCTTCCCTTTGATGCTACCGATTTTAGCTTCTATTTCATCCTAATCAGTATCTGCAGGACTTCCTACAGATTTCTTGCTGATGCTAACTTATCTGCAATACGAGGCTTATGTTTTGTTACTATATTATACCATTTTTTCATGACATCATCTCTTGTTCTTACATTCCCATGTAATTCAGACAGTCTCCCTGAAATTTCTTCCCAGATTTTGTTCTTATCATCGAAAGTTAGAGTTGATGTTAGAGCGCCGAACAATTTCGATTTTTGATCATGAATGAGATCCACGAGTGACATAATCTCCTCCTGAGTAAAATTCTTTGAACGAGTTTTCGATTTTTTAGTGGTCATTATGAGAGCGAGTGTTAAGATATTATCATAATTAACTAACATTTTATTATTATTTATACTTATCACTAAAGATGATAATATACGTAAATGGATAAAATTGCATAGATTGTGTATATTTTTGCAGGACGTCACTCAAATGACATTGGCTTTATTTACCTTAGTTTAGATACAAAACTATTATGTTTCAAAATATATGAGATATAATTTAATTACATAAATACATTTATTGACGTCATAATACAATTCAGAGTGACGTCAAGAAATAGTATCTAAATATAGTTGGTATGCAATTCGACTATGGTTCTATGCTGCGGATATTACAACATGTAGAGATGATAATCAAACATATTGTCTTAAGCGATAAACAATCTTCTTTATTATTAAATGCGTATTGATTATCATTTCATAGAAAAGTAGAATAAATTATAAGTTAAGTGTCCTCTTTACCTCACTAAATAATTTTCTTAGAATTGTTCGAATTCTTAGAATTATTCTAAGAATTGAGTCGTATTCTAAGAATTAGTCTAATTCTAAGAATTTGACTTAAAGTTAAGCAAAATTCTAAGAATTTGACTTAAGAATTTTAGTTAATAAGGCCCCTGTTAAGTATAGCCAAGTTAAGAATTCATAATGAAAACTAAGAATATTTCATGAATTCTTAGAATTATTCTTAGAAATACACTTACAATTAAGTTAAGAATAATTCTTAGAATTTTAATTAATAAAGCCGCTGGTTCATTTCTACACCAAATATGATCATCTAAAGACGAGAGATCTCGGCCTCACATATTGCATACAAAATAGGAAAGATTAGAAGATGACAACCAATGACAACGAAAGTGAAGTAAAGACTTGATTCATATACAATAATAATTCTAATTTCGTAATCAAGAATTCCAAATCTACTTTTATATTTCACAAATTCATCACTACACTGCGGAACTAGCAAACAAGAAGAGGGCATAGATTGAATAATTGGGTTAACTACTTTCTAACCAAGCTGACTCGATTTAGCGGAATTGAGTGCATATGTATGGATCAAAATAGCATCAACAATTATTGTGATGAAGCCTATTAAATTTTAGGTACATCGCGACTCATTTTCGTCCATTGTCATTCATGCAACACCGATTTAATCTTGAATTGTTCCAAATACTATAAGCGTTCCCTCCTTTGGTGACTTTTGTGTATTACAGCTACAGCAATCTTTTCCTTTACCTGAGAAATGTCACAACCAATATATTCAAACACACAAAGGAGATGGAGAGAAAATCATCTAGAATCCAAGACTAAGCGACACATGGTATTCCTGACGGTTTCATTGTGTTTCTGTTGTTAAGTTTGGGATTGGGTGTATGGCTAAAGCACTAGAAGTAATTCGTGAGAACTCAAAAATTGTCAACGAGAGAGCACAAATCACGGATATACAGATACAAATTTTTTTTTTTTGGCAGTTTATTTTCCATCTGTGTTTGTTTTTCAAACTACTTGTCATGACCAATGGTTTATCTCTAGTTTTACAGTCTAATTCAAATGATCTATCAACAACCATGAATATTGTAAGTGTTACTTTGAGGATATTAATGAACTGTCAATCCAATGAAGAGTAGCAAGAAATTGTTCATTATGCTAGGCAACTTGCAACCACATTAGATATTTCGGTACAACTATAGAATCCGACGCCCAAAACTTTATGAATGTAGTCAAATATCCTTATATGCACCGTTGAAGAACTCGTTGAGAGAAGCTGAGAGAGCTTTCGAACTCAAAAATCGGATGAGAACTGACAAAGTTACGAAAAATCTCCTAAATTAGTCAATTCCTATGGAGAAAATTGTATTAGCCACTTTACTGAAATAATGCTGGTCAATTCTATACAAACTACTATAGGAATGCACATATAATCAGTCTTTCGGTTATACAAACACTTGCGTAAGTTGATTAATTCTTTTATGAATTTATTAGTTTGCGTAATTTGTAGTTATTACTATTCAGAACGGTCAATGTAAACCTAGTGTGGCCTGGTTCCCAAATGGGCGAAAACCTGCTCACATGGTATATCTCGAAAACTATAATTCGCATCGCTTAGCTTTAAAAAGGAAACGGTAGGTCTTGGCGTCATCTAGCCAAAATATACCACTTGGACCACATCCAGCTATCCTAACAATAGGTGTTATGCACCATTAATGTTGCTAAATATCATCAAGTACACTTCAAAGATATCTTAACTAGGATTCATTTGTTGTTAGAAAAACACATCTTGAACTAAGATGAATGATAAAGACATTTCAGTATCGCCAAATTTAGTCTGTTTGTGATACATATTAGTTGTTTAGTATATCTGTACATGAGGCTTCTTTACTTAATGATTCTAGAAGTTTGTTACAAGCCTCACAGCCCCCTTACAGGTATACAATAAGTATCCGGATACACAGTGACGTAACATGTTAGCACGTGGGTAAATCCCGGCCTGACGGAGGAGGAAGTGTTCCCCCACTTTTGAATAATTTGTGATGATGTACGGTGATTTAGCGATGATTTTCGTACCAAATTACAAGATTTTAGATTCGTCCCATAATTTATGGATCTATGCCCTTGTTTGCCACTGCCATCCCTCGCCCATGTTCCAAGTTAACATATTATGCTCATAATTAACACATTCTTTGCTAAAGTCAGTGTGGTTATAATGTAGTTTGTGCAAATTAGGTTCCAGCACTGATTCCCATTATATTTTTCAGATTGGCCAAAGGAATATCCATAGGAAATACGTGCATTGTTAAACCCACCATGCACGATCCAACTTTATCGATTGCAACTGTTGTATGCAACAAAATTGCATCGTGTAAGGTGGCCTTTAGGTTATATTATACCTGTGTATGATTTGACTGAAATTCCCACAATTCAATGATCATAGTATATGAATTGAATATACGTACTACTCGCCATATAGTTAATCGTTGATAGTAACTTGATACCGCTATGATTTTCTATCACTAATGAAAATCTACATTCTCTTGAACAAATTATACTAAAGTTACACTGTGCAATAAGATCTTGACCACAAACAACCACATAATCTAAGCTTTAATTGTGTTGCTTAAGTAAAAAGCATTCCAATGAAGTGAATGTGTTGTAATTTATGTTAGTATATAAAGACCATTCGTACATTATTTTGTAATATACTACTACATTCAAACCATAATGGACCACACAATACTACTCGAAACCCCCGATTATACCTGACATTTCAGCAAGCTTTTTACTGTCTGATCTCTTTCAGTTGTCTTCTTCCCTGGAAAATACTGTAGATTGGCTTGAGCATTATGGCTTGTTACCACGAGGAGTCCAGTGCAGATGTGGCTCAATAATGTATGTAGGTGCATTTACCGATTCTAGGGACAATAATAAATGGAGATGTAGAGCATGTAAGACAACCTGTCCACTTCGTTATGAGTCCTTCTTCAAGGGTTCAAACTTATCTCTTCCCTCGCTATTGCAGTTTTTGTATTATTGGAGTGAAGATATACAGTCACACTTATTTCTAGAGAAGCAATTGCAATGGTCCCCGAATACTGTTGTGTGCTGGAAGAATTTTATGAGGGATGTTTGCATTGAGGATCTAATAATAAATCAGGAGCCAATAGGCGGGCCCGGTACAGTGGTGGAGATTGATGAATCGAAATTTGGGAGACGAAAATATAACCGTGGTAGATTACTCACTGGTCAATGGGTTTTCGGTATATATGAGCAAGGTACTGATAACGTACTGATGATTCCAGTTCCCGATCGCTCAGGTGCAACCCTACTTCCCATCATTCAGCGATATGTATTACCTGGAACTACCATCCATTCAGACGAATGGGCTGCTTATAATGTTGTCCCAGCTGTAGGCTACGATCATCACACTGTGAACCACTCTGAGAATTTTGTGGATCCAATTGACGGTACCCATACACAAGGGATAGAAAACGCTTGGGGTGTGGTCAAGAAAAGGCAAAGAAGAGGCCAAACAACAAATCCTGAATTGCTAGAATCCCACCTTATCGAGTCTTGTTGGAGAAGAAAGAATAAAGGAAACATCCTAAACAGCATCGTCAAGTGCATTAGAGAATTATATCCTGTTGTGTAATTTAGTTGCTAATATATATAGTATTACTTTGTTAAGAATGGTTACATTATACACTCTTACATCACATACTTGCTAAATGTTAGCATAAGCTATTCTAAGGGATATCGAAACTAGTAAATGCGCCCATATTGCCTCGAATAACTGCCCCTAGGGCATAGGGTAGCTTGAAATAAATACTCACCCCGGCTAACATTAGAAGTTATGTAGTGTTGTTAACAGAATACTTGTTTATTGTTAACGACATACTATTATTAGCTGTGAACAGTAACAATTGCAACTTCCGTTGGCCAATAACAGCTATTGTCGGGCTGTTTCTATTCCTGTCGTATTGATTGATGTCGCGATCCCTGTGTAAGCGCAGGAAGTATTTCAGATCATACATATTTACAAATAATTTTTACACAAACGAGCTGAAGAACTGGTTCAACGAAGAGATTACTATTTGCAGACAGTTTACATGCAAACGGACAGAAACAATAATACATAAAAGTCCCACTGCAACAATTCAACTTATGCTTTTAACATCAGCCCAGACCCAGGAGCAACCACGACACTATCTAATCCCGTTCCTATATCGCTAGCATATAGACTCAAAGGTCCCTAAAACAGCAAACGCGTTTGCACCTGGATAACAACATGAATTCTAAGTTGGATCCGGTCATTTGCAGCTAGAAAATGGGTGAATAAACGTATTAATTATGAAGGTTGTGGCAGGCCTCCTTTTGTTGCTTCTAGGGTTTCTGAAGCCAGTGTGATAAAATGACAAGCAAGGGAGCCAGTCCTACTTAGGATAAATGTATAAATTTGGGATATTTCTAAGCAACAAATGAATCCTAGTTAAGATATCTTTGAAATGTACTTGATGATTATTTGGCAACATTAATAGTGCATAACACCTATTGTTAGGATAGCTGGATGTGGTCCAAGTGGTATATTTTGGCTAGATGACGCCAAGACCTACCGTTTTCCTTTTTAAAGCTAAGCGATGCGAATTATAGTTTTCGAGATATACCATGTGAGCAGGTTTTCGCCCATTTGGGAACCAGGCCACACTAGGTTTACATTGACCGTTCTGAATAGTAATAACTACAAATTACGCAAACTAATAAATTCATAAAAGAATTAATCAACTTACGCAAGTGTTTGTATAACCGAAAGACTGATTATATGTGCATTCCTATAGTAGTTTGTATAGAATTGACCAGCATTATTTCAGTAAAGTGGCTAATACAATTTTCTCCATAGGAATTGACTAATTTAGGAGATTTTTCGTAACTTTGTCAGTTCTCATCCGATTTTTGAGTTCGAAAGCTCTCTCAGCTTCTCTCAACGAGTTCTTCAACGGTGCATATAGGGATATTTGACCACATTCATAAAGTTTTGGGCTTCGGATTCTATAGTTGAACCGATATTTCTACATCCATACGATCCCACTTTGTGAGATCTCAATCAACTCGATTAAGACGTATGATTGTGATGGAAACCACTGGAGATCGCAATATTGTATTTGTCTAAGATACAAATAGTCGATTGGTCTACTTTGCAAAATTGAATGACTTTATTAGTGAGCTTGAATTTAGTTCAAATGTTCCAGAAGCATCCTCATTACTATTGCTGCTCTCAATAGTAATGAGGAAGGTAAGTACCTTCTTGGATTTAGTTAAGCTCTTATCTCTTATTGAACACTACAACCTCAACTTATGCAAGCTGAAGAATGAACTCCCGGTGACAAAGGCTGCTATTGCAAAAGGCTAAAGATAAAATACTTTCAAATGAAAATTCTGACCGCATCCAATTTTTGCTACCAATGAGGGTAGTATTTATGGAATTACTCAAGTTGCTACAGATAGCTTTAACCATACCCGTAACAACTACATCTTTTGAACGTTCTTTTCTGGTTAATGAGTTGAACAACAAATGGTTTTAGAAAGTGGTTTGGAAATCACTATTGATGAAGGCACTTGTATTGCATGGCTCAAAAGTAACCGACTTTAGCTACCGGAATGATGTGCAAATGCGGTAGAATTATGCGATCCTGAACATTTGTAGGTATTGCAGATGGAAAGGGGTGGAGGTGCAGAGTCATGCAAAATATTTGCTTCCATGAGGATTGGTTCATTCTTTGAAGGTGCTCATATACCATTAACTGACTTGGTAGGATTCCTGCTTTCTGAGCCGATATTCTGCTTAGCACTGCAATATTACACAAAAATCAGGGGGAGAAAGAGAGAATACTATTACTGACTGGAAGTACTTCCTCAGAGACCTATGTGTTGAGGAATTTTTGTCAATTCTCAATTAATTGGAGGGCCTGGGCATATTGTAGAAATTTGTTGATTAATCAAAGTTTGGACCATCGTAAGTATTCCAGAGGCCGTATTCTATCAGATCAATGAGTATTTGGAGGGATAGATCAAGAAACAAAAGATACCTTTATGATACCTGTTCAAGACAGGTCAGCAGCCACATTAATCCCTCTCATCCAACGATATATTCTTCCTGGCAATACCATATTTTCTGAAGAATGGGCTTCGTATCATGCTTTCCCTGCTTCAAGTTTTCAACATCTCACCGTCAACCATATCCTCAATTTTGTTGACCCTACCACAGGTGTACATACTCAAACAGTTGAGAGTACATGGGATGGAGCGAAGAAACGGCTGACTAATTGTATGACTACTAACCCAAAACCTTTAGATACTCATTCATCTGAAGTTTGTTGGCTGAAAAATATTGAGACCTAGTTTCTATAACCTAATTATGGCAATAAGCAAATAATGTCCAGTTGTCTAATTGTTGTTTTGATAGTCATCATTTCCTCAATTAGTACCATACTTATGTTATTGGTGTTACTTTTGGGGCAATACTTATTATATTATAGATTTGTACTCTATGTAGTATATTTTATAGGAAGGTTAACACTAATTATTTACTACTATATATCTACTACTCACAGTATTATATCCAGAGCATGATAGACGCGAGCTTAATTTATGATTCAGCACTCGAAAGTTTAGCGGCGCTCCGTTTTTGAAGGAGCACACACATTGGGATGTATCACACTTTTGCATTAATCTTATGTAAATTTATTGTTTTTTTATGAATATAAAGTAAATAATTAAAACATTGTGGTAGAAACATGCTTTCAATTGTTATACTGAGGTAATCGAGTAAGCTGAGTCCAATAGGATATTGTAAACAACATTTCCTAAATATTCGTTCACTTTTGAGACATAAAGTAAGCAGATTTAAAAAGTATGGAAGTAACATGTGTTCCTATGGTTAAGATTATGAGTTTATGTACTCGAGGGCTGTAGGCCCGAGTATGGACACGAAGTGTTCGCAACTGCGTAGCGCGAGCAAGTGAAGCGCGCTCCCAGATATCAATATGGCACTACAATTAGCTCCCTCCGATTATTATTTCTACTTTACAAGGGAAAGATCTCCTTCATATGTAACAATTAAGAAATCCCTCAAGCTTGCTCTTATTGACATGTCACTCATAGGTTCTTCGTCACTATCTGATTGCCCCCTCATTTCCTC
Organism: Oopsacas minuta; assembly: GCA_024704765.1. Classification (NCBI taxonomy): domain Eukaryota; kingdom Metazoa; phylum Porifera; class Hexactinellida; order Lyssacinosida; family Leucopsacidae; genus Oopsacas; species Oopsacas minuta. The sequence continues at coordinate 440,403 of JAKMXF010000296.1, forward strand.
TCTTTATTCCTCTTTATTCTAAAATACATGAGTAATAAAATCTCCTTTGTCCTGATTAAATGGGTCCATAAACAAAACCTGACCTTTATTCAAGGGTTATGCCAGCTTTCTTATGCGCTATTATCATCATACAAATCATCTTTAAGCTTATTCAACTGTCTCGGGAATTCTCTTGTGGCATAACTGAACTCTGACTTTATGTATAATTTTATTTCTAACAATAGGAATATGTCTCATTTCACTTTCAATGGTAAAAAATGTGATATCTAGGTTGAGTTAGATATAGGCTAATATATAGTATGTGGTTGTAGCAACAAGACCGAATCACATTCTTAATGATGTGAAATGATAGATTATTACTTATCATGATTTTCTCCCCGGTTTAGCATTACAATTTGGTAATACCTTCTCAAAGAACTAATCTTCAAATGTATAAGTGTCTTACCAAGCTGACTTTGTCCTATTATATCTTGTGCCCTGCGGGCCACCTTCTATCCAAGTATTCTATAAATTTTGTGATTAGGACACGACATAAAGGGTCAAAAGTTGTATTCAATTCCTTAAGGAGTTAAGCTGATACTAGCTTTGGAGGTATTTAGTATTATTTCAGGATACTTGCAGCCTCTTTTACAAATCACCTTCCTGCTTCCAGATCATCAGTCAGGTTGGTTTCGTCATAATTCCATATAATATAAGGGGTAACCTTAGTTAAGCAGTTCTAAGGAAATATTGTGAAAATATTCATTGATTATTTCAAGTGATAGCGTAGGACTCTTTTTCGTAATGTTCGCAGCAATTTTGAGATTTAGAAACTTATTCCTCTAGAGAAAGGTTTTCGTGCACTCAACTCGTGGAAAGTCATCTATGAACATACGTTCGAAGTATCGGCTTTGTCTAAATAATTTAAACTAAACATCTAAGATCGTAAGAATCTATTGAAAAGCCGTATTGGCGCATTGAAATGTCATGCTGTGCAATCACATTTTCTTGAACTTCATTCAATGATTTGTTCGCCACATATCTTTGGGTGCTCATCTTTTGGTATATATTAATGTGCTTCGAAGTATTCCGAAATATTTCTCTGCATACGTTATGAAATCTTTCTTTACTTAATTAGGTGCAAGATTCTTTCAATATATCAGTAGAATGAGCTCGATATCTCCTGCTTTCTGGTACAGTATACATTCGCTAATCCGAATCCCACTGTCCCGAATGCAAACCAATACGTTCGTATCAGCGAAATACATTGAAACTATACTATAGAATCTGAGATGACTTTTTCCAAAGTTGTACAAATATGGAATGGGTCGTAATTGTTTAATAGAATTAGATATTAGGCCGCTTCGGTACAAGGTTCTGTGTGATAGCATAGTGCCCTAAATTAGCTTAAATATTGAACGGCTAAATTCTATAGAACTATTGGACCTACGTGAGAGAATATACTCAGTACTACGTGCCTCGAATTCAATGAATGGGTAAAGATTTAACATTGAATTATCAAAGTACCATCGAAATACATTCAATGGCCTTCTGTGGTAACACTGGAGATGCTATGTCGCGTTTTGGAAATTTGGAAAATTGGATTATTTTAGAGAGTAATGATGAAGTAATAATCTCATAATAAGTTAGCTTTTAGTCAGAATCATCATGGCGTCAGGATCTTTGTCACATTGAGGGATACCTATGATTGAAACTTCAATCTTCTATCATCTTTATTGGCTCAGAGCAGTGGGTAATGGTGTGATTTCTCATTTGTCAAAAATGGTGATAATGAAGTCAGAAATTCGTCATAGGTATGAATTTTCGTCCCAGACTTAAAATTGCCATAGAAAATCAGTCCTTGGGGTCTTCAGTTTTATCCATCAATTTTTGACATACAACATCCATGTTTTCATAGTATGGATTTTCATGATGAGCGAAAAATTCCCGTTTAAGATATCACAAGAAATTTTTTGGGGATGTTTTTTCCCAAGCAGCCTGGAATATATTAGAATTTCTGCCGACCTTATCGAATGAGAATTGTGGGGTCGGACAAGACCGCTATGCTAACTGAGTCTCGATATTCTCATGTCAACGCTCGAATATACCTGAAACATGATTCTTCATTATCTTTCTCTAGAATCTCTAAAATTTCTTGTTCTTTACATATTTCTTAAAGGTACACGATCGCCTATATTTGTCGAAATATTAGTTATTCAGTTGACGCCGCCTATTAGCAAATCTTACTTCGCATGGACTTTCCTTGCCAAACGCACATTTTTAGAGTTATGCACTTCAATTTCCATACAAAACTGTACTCTTTGTACATGAGAGTGTTGCCATAGGCGGACTTTATTATTTAACGAATTACTCATATGCTGTGTCCGCTCTATATAATTAGAGTATAGAATTTAGATACCACTTACACCAGAGTTTGTTTGAATGGCTTAATCGTGCTAGCAGTTATGTCTAATGTCAAGCTGAAAGAATGAAAAGGAGCGCGATTGGTCCGCCCTCTTTTTACCTGGAGAAGGAGCAAGAGTTTCCTATTCTGAGTAAGGAGTGAAGGTTAGAGCGATGCTGCTTTTTCAGGGGTGAGCGCGATCCGAGACGCGCTTCAATGATAAGTGCTTGATCAGAGTATATCCAAGCATGATGATATCATATTTATACTTAAAGCGTTCAAAAGTTCCCATCTACGTTGAATAACTTGACACTTACAACATCTTACTAATTAAATTTCTACATAAAATGTCCGAAATACTCTACTTCTATAACTATGTATAGTTGTAGACTTTCAACTTACTTCGAAAATGTTTTTTATGCTCGTCTCTATCCATTGAATTGAGGTAGTGGTGAATTTTGTTTCCTAACTCTTGTCGGGTATGAAATAGCCGTCCTCCGAGATGTTGTTTTAGCTCAGGAAATAGTCAGAAATCATAAGGTAATATATCTGGAGAATACGGAGGATGTTCCATCGTTTCAAAGCCAATATCCTTATTAACCTCCCCAAATATTTGAAACATAAGGTCTGGCATATCGTGGAGAAGTTTGATTCATCAAGTTCGTGTATGCATACATCATGTGTTATGGACTTTCGTGACTTTTCTTAGTCATTGATCTTCGTAAAATTCTCCATTGAGTCGTTTTCCTTTAGCCACAAGTATTTGAGCCACTGGCCTATCCGCATCAAAAAATGTGCTATAGAGAACTTATCGTCTCGAAAGTCCGGATGTGCCTTTTTGGGGGGATAAGGACTTTTGGAAGCCACGATTTCCATTGTTCCTTACGCAGAGGTTCAGAAAATTTAAACCTTGTTTCGTCACCAGTAACGATTTCATACAACCTTCAAGAATCACAAACTCTCTATTCTTTAGGCAATTTTTCCGCATCAAACACTCTTCTCCTTTTGCCCCTTTGTTACGATTTTTGGTTTCCATCGCGCTGAATTCTTTTGATATTCGAGATAATCGTGTAGAATTGTATGAACACTTCCCTATGAGATGTCCAGGATTAGGGAAATCTCTTTAACACTCAAATGGGGGTCAATATGCAATAGTTCCAGTAATTGAGAGGAAAATTCAGAGGTGGTAGCTGAAATTGGTCTTCCTGTCCGAGGGTCATCTTCAATGCAGCCGCTACCAGCTTTTAACTTTCGTGCCCATTCCTTTGCAGTGGGATACGCTAGAACTTCCCCATGATAAACGGTGTCTTGATCCTCATGTATCTGTAGTGGTATGTCGCCAAATAGGGTACGAATCTTTATGCAAGCTCGTTTGGCTTTACTTGATGTTTTTTTGAAGCCATGAAAAGTTGACTCTCGAAAATAGATAAAATTGAAAGTAGGATAAATCAAGATACATAATAGCTAGAGTGAATGGTACAATTATTGAATGTTACATCCTCAACGTTTTACAAGATGGTAAAAATCGCTATGTGAGCCGTTATAGTGTATGTTGAGATATGAAGATTGAGCTAGATATTTACAAAATAGGTCAAGAAACAAAAGGTTACAGGACTTCTAGCTTTCAAGCCAAAGTCTATGGGAAAATTGCAACTTCATTAAAGCCAAATATATTACAATAATAGTGTTGCAAATAGCATAGTAGTGTGCATACAATACTACAACATACCTAATTACATTCCAATGTCTAAGTATTTGTGTTACCTATTACTCAATCCCTTAATTCTCCAAGTAAATGGATATATATAGTAAACCTACACTCTGTAACATATTTATATTATTTAATAATAACTATAGAATGGAAATACAAGCATTTAATTGAGTATATTTGGGAATGCTGGATTTTACCAACAAATCTGCAAATTTCAAACAGATTTTCACCTCTCATTTCACCAACAAAAGGATCTCTATTGTGTGATATACAGCAATCAATGGCATTCTACTTGCTATCAACGGAACATATTTGGAACAATATCAAATATTAACTGTATAATATTCTCTAATAAACTACAATTAAATGGTTTGAGCCCTGCCTGGTTCCAATGTTTGAATAATTAGAATTATTTTGATTCTTATGTAAATATCTAGCAACCATGAAAAACTAGTAATTAGCATGCAAGAGATTGTATCTAAGTAACAGTATATTGGTTTCTTTTTTCTATTATCAAGTTGTGAAATGGATTGTCACCATATTTCTTTCTCCAGCAATTTTCAGCGAGATATGTATCCAGAAGCTCAGGGTTGCTGGTCATGGATTTTCTCATCTTCTTCTTGGCTTGACGCCAAGTGCTTTCTATTATTTACGTGTGAATCTCTGTTCCAGGGCACACAAACTGGATATTGTGATTAACAGTCAAATGGGTGAACGTAGCAGGTGGAATAAGATTGTATGAAGCCCACTCATCGCATAGGGCAATAGTACCCGGTTTGATATATTGTTCTATAATATGAATCAATGTAGAAGCTCATCTATCTCCAACTGTGACCATGAAAGCTTCTTTGGTCACTCTATCAATCCCACCAAACACCCATTTTCCTGATGGTTACCTTCCTCGATGGTACTTTCTTTTCCCAAACTTCCTTTCATCGATCTCAACAGGCATGCCCATACACTCTGATTGGTTCGGGATTAGAGAGGTACTCCTCCACACAGATATCCCTCAAGAAATTTTCCAATCCAGGATGGCATTTGAAGACCACTTAGGATCTAGGGTTAAGAAATGTGTACTTTGCAGTCCTTCTGCCCCAAAATACAAAAATTCCACCAACTGAGTAAGAGGAATATTTGATACCTCAAAGATGATCCTACTCGGAGGGATGCAATTTCTTGCAACCCTTTTCACGACATCTCCAACCTCTTCCTTCGTACACCTTAGAAATTACGCCTTCCGACATGTTTGTCCCGCATTTACATCTCGTACCTTTTGCTAATAATCCGTGAACCCTCAATCAATCGATACAATTGTCACGATTGATTGTTATCCTTAAGAATAATTCCTACAATCCAATCTCATCGACAAACGGAAAAGATGTAGACATCATTACAGGTCTAAACATGTGCGTAGTCATGAAAATTGCGACAATCGTGGATGATACAAGTTTGACATGATATGCAGTTGTATTTCTGATATCGAAATATATTGTTTATATTCATAGAGATTGCTTAGATCTGTCTACTTGGAGATGATCCACACTATTGATTTGCTTTTTATCACTCAGATAGAAAAATCAATTGTTACTTTTTGAACCACGAAACAGCCAAACTTCGTTAACATGCAAGAAAAAGTATACACAATCCATTTAAAAATGTGAAATAATATACAAATGCAAATACTTAGCATGATGAACAAGATAATTCATCAACAGCCCATTATAATTCAGGCTCGTGGCTACGGGGGCAAAGGGCGGGCGGTTGCCCCCACAAGATAAATTTGGAATTTTTCGTTCTTATATACAATGTAGTTAGATAATTAGTAATATTGCTCTGTTAGCAACCAGCTTTTGGGTCCCAAACGGGATTATAATGTTAATTTCGTGGCCCTATTAGCAACCAAATCTCTGCAAAATCCGAGTTGCTAATAAGCGAACTCCACTGTAGTTAATAGCCCATGTACTTCAACTGCATCGTCAAGACTATGAAAATAGTAACTCGCGTTGCGATGATGGTTTTAATACTAGACAGGAAGTAACGCTGATTGATAGTAAACTTGTTCTATTTTGACAGGCACTGAATTTCTACTATAATTTTAATTGAATTACCACGACCGCTAGTAATTGTTGTGAGAAGTTAGACTGTCCATTGAAGTAATTGAAGCGTAGGTGATGCTCTTAGGGTTTCAGATTTCAAAGCTTGTTTTGAAATTTACACATGAGTGAAGCCAATTTCAGATATTCTCTATAAGTTATAAAGTCACTCTAAATCATCATATCTTTCACATTTCAGTTCTACAATCAGTTCAGTGACTCATATCTCTAACAATTCTGGATTACTAAAAGACTACAACAAAGCAAAGTTCAGGCATATTTTAAAAGAAGTCGAATAGAAATCGAAGATCATGTCGTCTCTTCAAATTATGACGAGGTAGAGACTGTTGTTACGAGTCTTCAAGTTGTGACCCCTAAAACTTCCGATTCTTGTACAACTATTTCAACTCCGAGTTTAAACACGACTCATATACAATAACCAATTGTGACTGTAAATGATTTGTCCAAAAATGGTGAGAAACCGGGCAGCCTTCTATTATCTTCCCAAAAAATGAGGCCGGTAGACATTTTAGTACTCATTGGTATGCCCAATTCTCCTGGATAGAGTATAGCAAAGAACTCGATGCTATATTTTGCCAACCGTGTCGGTATTTTGGAGGATCAACAGCTGAAGGAACGTTATCAACAAAAGGACTTTGTGACTGGAGGAACTTGGCGACAAGTGCAGAAAGCACGATAGTTGCGTATCATATGGCACCTGTTGAAACACAGAAAGTCTGGGCAATCCATCAAAGTAGAGGGACGGTTGATAAGCAACTAGAGCCCAATTTTCGAAATGAGAAATTCATAGATGACAATCGGAAACATTTAATGACTGTTCTCGACATTAGTACTTTTTGTGCCAAACAAGATATTCCTTTTCGAGGAGATGATGAATCAGATCAGTCGCTTAATAAAGGGAAATTTATTGAAATATTAGAACTACTAGGAAAGTATGATAGCAATGTGACCAAGAGGATAGAAAGTCTTCCAAGAAATGCAAAAATGCTAAGTCCAGATATTCAAAATGATTTGCTTACATCACTCGCTTCAGTGCTTCTAGACTATGTTAAAGTGAAGTAGAAATTGCGTTTTGTTATGCTATTCTAGCTGACGAAGTAAAAGATGCATCTAAGAAGGAGTTGTTAGCTGCTTCTTTGCGATATATCCATAAAGGTAATGTCCGAGAAAGAGCTATTGGCTTTATTGAATTGAGGGACATGGATGTGGGCACCATCTCTGAAAAACTGATAGAGCTACTTAAGCCTTTTGAGCTCGATCCTCTGAAATGTGTAGGGCAGGGTTACGACGGGGCTAGTGTTATGTCAGGAATACACGGTGGTGTCCAAGCCCGCATGAAAGGAGCAGGTTATCGCAATGCTACATATGTTCATTGTGCTTCACATAGGCTTAACTTAGTATTAGCTTCAACTGCTGAACGACATCCTCTGATGAAATCTTTCACTGATATATCGGATTTGACGTATTCGTTCATGAATGGAACAAAGCGACATGCACTTTTCATAGACGTCCAGGATGAGCGCTATCCCAACGTCCAAGCTCTCGAACTTGCACGTTCATGTAGTACTCGTTGGTCTTCCCGTTCTTTGGAGGTGGAAAGGTTTCTGCGTCGGTTTGATTGCATACTTGATACTTTAAGCATATTTGGAAATGATAATGATGCAGACACAAGTTTAGCAGCTAAATCTTTACTAGGTAGTCTACAAACAAAGAAATTTATGACAATCTTAGTTTACTTTGGTAAGCTGTATGATTACTCTGATTTTTGGACTAAAGCTTTCAGAAGTCGACAGCAACTGTTTCTTCTTGTTTGATATTACTTGCCGATCTGAGGGAAAGGTTGATCAATTTCGATTTTCACAAGGTTGTCGAATATGCCAAGTATTTGTCCGGTAAATATGAAATCGTAAATTTTGATGTAGAGACACAATTAGGCAACGGCGTCTTCCAGAAAGGTTTAGAGAAGGACATCTAAATAGCTCTGTTGGACACACAAACCATTCAACTTTGAAGATCTTGAAATATTGTTGCGCCAAAATGTCCGCGAGATCTTAGCAGAATTGGATGCCCGTTTTGGTACAGATCAATCAGGCATCATGAAGGTTGCTGATGGTTGCTTACCAAGGTCTCAAAACTTTCTTAACAAACAGGAATTGAATACACTATCTGAACTGTATGCAATAGATATCAAAGATTGTGAAATAGAAGTTTCCGTTCGTTTATTACTCGGATAGATGAATCTCAGCTAAATACTTTCATCGATGTACTGGATGTGATTGACAAAGATATTTCCCTGATGTTTTCAACTTATACCAAATTCTTATGACTATCCCTCAGGCGTCTTGCAAGGTTGAGAGAATGTTCTCATCTGTTAAGAGAATAAAAACACGTTTGCGCTCACAAATGACCACTGAGCATCTCAACCATCTTGCCCTGCTATCTATTGAAAAAGATATTGCAGAAACACTTTGTTATAATGATGTGATCGAACAATTTATGCAGATGAGGCACCGTTGCTTTCTTTTGTAATGTTAAATAGCAACCCTGATTTGAGTTTAGTATCTTAATAAATGCTCTTACTATAATGTAGACTAGTCCAGTGTTCCCTAGCTTATTAATCTGGTACTTTATGAATTAAAAAGTTATACATGTAAGAAAGGAGACTTACTCGTACTTGTTATACACAAGTAAATAACTTTTTTAAAATATTTATCCCTGCAATTGCCCTCCCGAAATAATTCTTGTCCCCCTGAATGTCTTGCTATAGCTACGTGCCTGTTATAATTCATTGTTTTTATGATGTTATGAGTTTGTTCCAACACGCATAGCGGATAGCCATCTCAAACTTGTAGAGGAATACTTAGAATATGTTAAAAGCGGTTTATTTTTATTAATTACAATTCACCGAAGGGTGTATTCACTCATTCATGCTGGTTCTTTGCCTTTCCTATAGATTATAATATTAAATTTAACCTTTTGTACTGCTCTATATTTTGAAACATGACTATTTCCGAAAATTATTCATTACTCTAATAGCAAACAGCCGTATAACCAAGTACGCGAAAGCCTCCTTATCCTACAGTTCAGGCGGTCCTGTATCAAGCAACTCCCTGAACTATAAGATGCAGAGTCTTTAACGGACTTTGTTATAAACTGCTTGTTACTGGAGTAATGAATAATTTTCGTCCTTATTCCAGTTTCCTTAATATGGGATTTTGCTCGAATTTTAGCCTTAGTCGGTGAATCCAATGCTGTATTTTACTAATAAAATTGAATTGATTCACAAAGAAACTCTTGCGTTTGTTATTCAAAGTTGCTAGATAGAGCATCCCACAACCCCATGCAAAAATAAAGTCATTAGATCTTACAAGTTCCTCAATCAATTCCAAACAAACAACCAAAAGATATGCATACCATGAAACAAACTTTCAGGGAAATTGGTTGCAATAGAAGTTTCATACAAGTGTAAAAGGTGCCTGTGTTAGAGTATGATTGAATTGAATCCCGAAAATTTGGTCCCAGGAAATTTCGTTCCTGAATTTCGTTCCCCGGAAATTTGGTCCCGGAATTTTCGTTCCCCGCATTTTTCCTCCCCAGGTGATTCTCTCTCCCTGTTCTTCAGGTTATATTCGTGCATCTAGAGGATAAATATGGTTTAATTAATTATTGAAATTGATATGTGAGGAATATACAGTAGTCAAACTCTAAATAGTATGCGATTCCCCTAAGATATGTTGTTATATCCCGATTCTCATAATCTCAAACAAGTAACTGTACACGCTCATCTCATTTAATGGACTTTTTGCTGCGTACTATTGTATCACCAGACTCCCACTTTATCAGTTTGGCCTCTTGTAGTGACTGTTGTTGTTGCAAATATTTGGACAGCTTTGACACACTAAGGTGGGAACAACCAATACTAGAATTGAATGCATTGTGCCATCCCTAAACTATGTTATTAGTTCGTGGTACAGTGAAACCTCTGGAATCGGGGCACTTGAATTTCGCGAGAATATTTTCCCATACAAGTGAACCTCTGGAATCGGGGAAATAGAGACAATCGGGGAATCGGGGCAAACCCTGAAAATCTAATTCTTTCAGCTTGCATGGAACTGTTGGGTGAGATTGTAACTCATTAGTATTATTAGACCAGGGACAGCCTTTCACCGTGAGATTTTAACTCATCTATATTAAACGACTGTGAATTTGCAGGATATTCGACCAGGATCATTTCAATCACTAATTTGTCCTACTTGTACTCATCAGATTTACCCGAAATTAATATCATTCAGTAGAGGAGTGTTGAACGTTGTATAAAATATAATTTTCTTAAACATTTATAAACTTTACCTATCTATTTTGCCATGACGAGTAGGGTCGCTTCTCTATTAAATCGACGACCTAAACGTGAGAATACAAATCTGAAATATTGTGTCTATATTTGTGACCCATGGACGTTTATGTAAATTAAATTTCACCCCAAATTCCTGAAACTCGAGGAGATACAAGTGTTCAAAATTGAAGTCAGAGTTATATTGGAGAGGGTGAGTATCATTTTACAAAGGTAGGATCAGTCTAAACTGAAATTTGATATCCCAAATCGTAGTCAAATTATTATATTTTGATGACTATCGATAGTTGAGACATGGGTGTATACCATTATGTCGCTATATTCCTGAAATTCTGAAAGATACAGTCACAATGGGGTTATAAAAATGGCACAATTGTCGTTTTATATATATTTTCGAAATTTCAATTTAGGCTCAAATTTCAAAATAATTCATTCCCAGAATCGCCTGAAACTTTACAAGCTCCTTCTTTCATATTATGTCATTCAATTTTCTTTAAAAAATATACAGAGGTCGCTAGTACTTTTCTAATGAATATTACAAAAATTAATATTTTGTGAAAATATGTTTGTCCACTAGCCGTATCATTACTCACATTGTCTAATACAATACTAGATCATCTCATAAGACTAATGAGCATGACTGTTATTTACGCATTAAGTAACACATATTATAACTCTTCTCTTGGGGTTCCCATTCTAATGTTGCTACGACAAACGAATAATTAAACCGCAAAATACTGAAATTCCGAATTACATTTTTATTTTTATCCATCACAACGAAATCTATATATTGACAAATAATGTTTATTCGTTTGTTGTAGCAACATTAGAATGGGAACTCCAAGAGAAGAGTTATAGCATGTGTTACTTCATGCGTAAATAACAGTGATGCTCATTAGTCCTATGAGATGATCTAGTATTGTATTAGACAATGTGAGTATTGATACGGCTAGCGGACAAACATATTTTCACAAAATATTAATTTTTGTAATATTCATTAGAAAAGTACTAGCGACCTCTGTATATATTTTAAAGAAAATTGAATGACATAATATGAAAGAAGGAGCTTGTAAAGTTTCAGGCGATTCTGGGGATGAATTGTTTTGAAATTTGAGCCTAAATTGAAATTTCGAAAATACGTATAAAACGACAATTATGCCATTTTTATAACCCCATTGTGACTGTATCTTTCAGAATTTCAGGAATATAGCGACATAATGGTATACACCCTGTCTCTTATACACATGTCTCAACTATCGATAGTCATCAAAATATAATAATTTGACTACGATTTGGGATATCAAATTTCAGTTTAGACTGATCCTACTTTTGTAAAATGATACTCACCCTCTCCAATATAACTCTGACTTCAATTTTGAACACTTGTATCTCCTCGAGTTTCAGGAATTTTGGGGTGAAATTTAATTTACATAAACGTCCATGGGTCACAAATATAGACACAATATTTCAGATTTGTATTCTCACGTTTAGGTCGTCGATTTAATAGAGAAGCGACCCTACTCGTCATGACAAAATAGATAGGTAAAGTTTATAAATGTTTAAGAAAATTATATTTTATACAACGTCCAACACTCCTCTACTGAATGATATCAATTTCGGGTAAATCTGATGAGTACAAGTAGGACAAATTAGTGATTGAAATGATCCTGGTCGAATATCCTGCAAATTCACAGTCGTTTATTATAGATGAGTTAAAATCTCACAGTGAAAGGCTGTACCTGGTCCAATAATACCATTGAGTTACAATCTCACGCAACAGAACTAATACTAAAATCCCCTACGCAATCGGAGCATCAATACTGAAATCAACTCAATAAATTTTTATTTACGCAAAAACTATCGAAAAAACAATATAAATGCTACACAGAACCATAGTAACATTAGGAATTGGCTCATCTTAGTCTGCTTCTTATGCTTTTCTGCCACCTTTCTGACCTCGCCAGCGTGTACTGCGCATCACCCAGCGTCGACCTGCTTCCCCTGATCCTGAAAGAATATCTCCAGGTTGAGGAGAGCCTGGGTGGCAGCACTTGCAGTGATGACGTGGCCAGGCTTACAATCGTTCATCACGACATCAGGTTCTTCATCAAGGACGGTTACATCGTGGCCTGTGATGGCTCCAGCACTTCATTAATGATTTTCTCATGGTCTTCTACCATAGGTGGATCAGTGATCTCAGCCTCAAGAGCCAAGAGGTCCAATTTATTAGTCCCCGGATCTTCAGCGGATTCTTCTGTTGGGATCAGTTCTTCGCCTGTCATGATAAACCCAGCCTTTATGAAACACCTCTGAACAGTCTGGGAGCCGTTGAGGGAGTTCCAGGCCCTGCTCAACCATACACACACACACGTATGAGATCCAACCCTGTGGTTGGGTGCCTGTGAGCGAACACTAGGTTGCACATGTGTTCGTGGAGAAACTTCCTGTACCTCAACTTGAATGCCAGACCAATGCCCATGTCTATCGGCTGGCAGAATGAGGTGCAATTGGCAGGGAGCCACTCGATGCGGGTGTTAGAGAGGTCATCGTTAGAACAGCGGTCAACACATACCACATGTCCCGAAAAATTATCCAGGAACAACACGCAATCACTATTAGAATGTCGGAACTGTTCATTGGCATTCACCAAAGAATTGTGAAAAATCTCAGAGGTCATCCACCCCATCTTAGAAGCACTCCAGGAGATACACGGAGGCAGTCTCTTCAGGTCCTGCTTAATGGCGGAGAAGGCACTGGGATGCAGGTATTGGTTGATCACCTCCATAGCCACCAGTGTACCATCCATCGCAGCGGTAAGAAGTACAGTGATACGTCTCTTGGATATTTTCGCGCCAGCTTTGTCTGCATCTTCCATTATCAAGGTCTTCCTCGGAGTCTGGTCCCATAGAGACCGATTTCATCCGCGTTCAGTACTTGACACGGCTGGTACTGCGAGAGTATCTCAGGCAGGGTGTTGGCCTTGTAGTCCTCAGCATGCTCCACGGGGGCGGATGCACGTTCCCCAGACAGCACTCGAAAGACAATACGGTGACGTACCCTAAAAGCCTCTAACCAGCCGTTCGAAGCCTTGAACCCTTACTGCCCAGCGATATCTTTGGAAATGTGGAGAGCCATAGCTTGTAAAATTAGTCTTGTTACGATGCAATTTTCTCCCTGCAGGTATGAATAAACTGCAGCAGTTTGTTCTCGACCTCATCAGGTGTCTTCTTCTTCTCGATACGCTTCCTCTCCTCGTCCATACACTCGATGTCGATGTCCAAGTCCAGCCACAGCTGATGCGCTCGACAGTACCCTTGGAGGTTTCGTACTTCAACACTAGGCTCGCATGTGTAGCACCAGCCTGCAATTCCTTCATGACTGCCCCTTATCCAGAACAGAGATCGTTCCTAGCCTTCTTCATGGGTAAATGTAGCGTAGAAATTAATATTCTATTATGCGAGTACGTAACAGTAAAATCTCTAAAAAGTGAACACCTTTGGAACCAGCAAAATTTTCACTTTAGAGAGGTGTTCAAGATAAGCAATATGTAGCAGAATGAAATATTTTAATGTTACAGCGTGACTAGCAATACGAAACAATAGTACGACATAATGTGAACTACATATATACGGAAAATGATGAATTTGACACAATACCACACTGAAATCCAGAATCGGGGAATTTTCACAATCGGGGCGTCAGAAAATTTCCCAGTATCCAGCATGCCCCGATTCCAGAGGTTTCACTGTAGTTGTTGACGTACCCTTCGTATATGTTCCAGATTCTCATAGGATAGGGCGGGATCCTTCTACTGTTATTAGGAAGCTTTTTTACCAATATAGTTATCTTCAAAATAAGTAGCAACTTCTAGAACAGATTTTGGAAAATCGGCCATCAGGATATTGAAACAGTCAATTACATCTTATTCTGGCACAAAAGCAAGCCTGGGAAGCATCTTTAATTTCAGGAGGAATTCTCTATCTTCTTGATAGATGGTTGTTAACCCCTCTGATTGTATTTTTCTATATACATTTTGGGAGAGATGAAAGAAGCACCCGGAAATTACAGCGAGAAATTTGTCCTCAAATACATTAAATGCTGCTTTTTCGAAATCGGTCATTATCGTGGAAGGGGCTAATTGTGTTTGTATTTCGAGGATTTTAGAGAGAAGTCTGTTGTAAGTAGAACCAGATTTATCAGATAGTAATGCATATACGCAAGGGTAGAAGAATCCATCTGTCTCTGCATGAATGGTATACAACTGAAAAAAATATTCTGGTACTACCTTGAAAGTTCCATCAGCATACCAAGTTTCAGATTCTGAAAGAAGAGCGAAGAATTTTGTGTCAGCAAATATAATCAAAGTAAAAATGGCTCCCCTTTAACTACCACTTTGTATTTTCCGCAATGATTACTTCAGCAGACAGGTAGGATTCCCAGTTTTCTCCAGATTTGCTTTTGTGCATACGGATGATCAGTGGCGTCGTGTTCTATGGGCCCGGGGGGCTCGGGGCCCCCCAAATTTCATGAGCCGCCTCCGGATAATTTATCTCCCCCTATAGACTAATGCTTTTTGCTTTGGTCTTGATGCATACTACTGATAGTTGCATCATGTACATAGGCCACCCTTAATTTTTTGTTTTATATATCAATTTAGAACATTATTTGATTCTTTTTTCCTAATTTCGTATAAATTTATTATCTTTTGTTCGTCAATGAATTTGGATAAATATTTTCACCCTTTGTCACCATGTTCTCCTCCAATTATCCAATCAAGTGATACTTCTACAGATGCAGTACCACTAATAGTTCTATAGGATCGGAGACTTCGTTTGTGAATTACTCGTGTTGAACGATGCTATGGGACAAGAATTTGTAGTTCCAGTAGACAGATTACTTCGTGCTGAATACATCAAATATGGACCTATACGACTGAAACTACCAAATTACTCAACCCTCAGACATTATTTCATGGGAAAATGAGGGCTTTTCAGGCAATTGGTATATTTCAAGACCCTGGTTAGAGTATAATAAGTATAATGATTCGGCTTTGTGCTTTCCCTGTCGTGTTTTCGGTTCTGCATTAGATGAATATGATAGAACTTTTGTGTAAGATGGATTTAAACAGTGGCCACATGCTTTAGAGAAAAATAGAGGATTCGATAAACATTCAAAAAGTGAAAATCATTCCATGTGCATGGAAAAATGGACCAGTTATTTACATGAAACTCCGGTAGATGTCCTCATCAGCGAAGATCTGAAGAAAGCATTATCTCTTGCGAATAAAGAAATGCAATCAAGAAAAGATATTGTTTATCTCCTGATTGATGTAGTTATTACATTAGCTCAATTGAACTTGCCTTTTCGTGGTCATAATGAAGGAGAAGTGTCTGCGAATAAAGGTGTTTTCAAGGGAATTGTCGAACTTATTTCTCGTTATCACCCACCTTTAATGATTCATCTACAAAAGGGACAAGCAAATCCAAAAGGTTATCCCAGTTATTTATCACCTACTTCTCAGAATGAAATGATTCAGTATAGTGCCGAAATCTTGAGGGAAGATATTATTGAAAATATTCAAATAGCTCACTTTTTTCAATTTGTTTAGATACTACTCCAGATATAGCTAAGAAAGATCAATTATCTATTGTAGTAAGATATGTCAATATAAATGGTGAAATAATTGTATCTCTACATGATTTGATTGATGTGGCGAATTGTACAGCTGTAGGGTTAGTGGCAACTATTGTTGAAGTTTTCAGTAAGCACGGATTATTGATCGAATCATTACGTGGTCAAGGTTATGATGGATGTGCAACAATGGCTGTGGATATAATGGAGTCCAAAATTTAATTTAAGTAAAGAACCCTAAAGCATATTTTGTACATTGTTATGCGCATCGGTTAAACTTAGCTATTGTTGATACTTGTAAACGCAATGTGATCACTAGAAATTTCTTTGGAATAATGCAAAAGCTGTACGCATTTACTGAGGGTAGCACAAAGAGACATGGGTTATTTAAAGATATCCAGATGAAATACTATGCCAGTCAGGGTGTAGGGAAGAAAATAGGCACACTTAAATCACTAAGCGATACTAGATGGTCTTCCCGTGCAGAGGCATGCCAAGTATTGCTTGAAAATATTAGTGTTCTTCTAAAAGTTCTAGATTCTATTATATACAATGGTAAATATGATTCTGGTATAGCGTTTGATGCTCTCTCTCTATCAAAATGTATAGATTTCCAATTTGGTTTATGTTTAGTTACCTTTACAGATATCCTCAAATTGTGTAATATCATTTCTAAATATCTTCAAAACGAAGATCTTAACATATCATCAGCAAGTCTACATATTGAATCTTTGATTAGTACACTACAAGGATATATAACTGAAGCATATTTTGATCAATTATATTTACAAGCTGAAAAAATTGCTGAGATTATTGGCGTCACATATAGTGAACCACGTCACAGGAAGGTACCTACAAGGTTGGATGATAGTGAACACCATGCACCAATAGTGTTAACTGGAAAATATCGTATGAAAGAGCAATTCTTTAATGATGTGATAGAGTTGATTAAAGAAGCGCTTCAGAGTAGATTCTCACATGAAACCATGCCTCTTCTCAAATCTATTGAATGCTTAAATCCTCCTAAAGCTGAAAATATACAGGATTTAAGAGTACTATCAAGTTATTATATTGGCGACTTCGATGCAGATTTAATAGAATATGAATACAAACTTCTTGCGAAATCAATTGAATTATCCAATATCGGGAAAATTGGAATTCATAAACTTTATCTTTATATGGTCAAAGAAGGGATGGCCAAATTATATCCCAATTTGAACATTCTATATAGGTTGATTCTAACACTACCAGTGACATCCTCCGCATGTGAACGTTCTTTTTCAACATTAAAGCTTATTTAGACTCGATTACGTAGCACGATGTGTGAAGACAGGTTAAGAAATTTACTGTTGTTGTCCGTTGAATCTAACAGAATGAAATCAATCAGTAAAACATTTGAGAAGATTCACGAGAGATTTTGGAATACTCCCAGGAAATAGTGATATCAGTACTGAACATATGAACACTAATTTACAAATATAATAGTATTTACCATAGATTACTTGAAGTATAGTTTGAACCAAAGAGAGTTCCAGTACTTTTATTATGATATTTATAACTCTTTTGGGATGTATTATTGACTCTGTGCCCCCCCGGAAATTTTCCAAGCAGGACGCCACTGCGGATGATTCTCTTCACAGATTCCAATTTAGGGAGTTATGTAATACTTGAAGATCCCATTCGCGCGATACCATGTGAGAGAATGACCCTTGTACTTTCTTCACAATTTATTGAACGTTCTTTACTATATTATAACCGCGAAGCATTTCGATTCGTACTGGGTTAGATCCATGCGCATGACTAGAATGAATGTCGTTTATCTGTGTCGGTTTGATAATTTCATCTCCTTTAGTGTGCATACGAGCTTTACACGTCCCCCGATTTTCACTTACCCACTGTTGTACTTCCAATGACGACTTTGACAATGTATACACGAACCCTTGGAACGTGACTTTATCTTTCCTCCTTATAGTTTTAACTAATTCGATTTTGAGAGGAGCAGCAGTCACTACAATGTTAAGTTTATGACAAGTGAATAATTCGAGGACTCTGATTGATCTTATTCTTAATATATGAATCCTTCTATTCTACGTGGAGTCTTCACGGATGATATATTTTTACCAGACAGTTGTCAGAAAGTGTACCTTTCAGACCTACGATATGACTAGTATAAAATATATACATCTATCGTATCTGCAAGACCACAGGGTGTCAATTAAGTTCTGGGACATAAAGTATATCACTGGTATACCAGCCAGTTATTATCGAACCATATTTTGAAATGTTGCTTAATGTTTGCGTAGGTTATGTTGTTGAATATAAACTTATTATCCAAATTCTCATGTAAACTTCAGAATCCCGGCCCATGCCGGCAATTCGATCAAGAATTATTGAATTATTTATAGCTGGTAAGTCTTAGAAAGAAATTTTACGCGACCTGAAGAATGAATTAGTAAATCGGCAACTGGTTTATCGTACCATCAAACGATATAAGGAAACTGGTTCTGTGCTAGACCGCCCAAGAAGTGGACGTCAGACATCAGTTTCCACCCCGCAACTCAAGAAAAAGATAACGAGTCGGAATACTCGAAAACGGCGGTGGTCTATAGGAAAATTGGCTCGGGATTTTTCAATTAGTCACGAATCGGTTAGAAAAGTGGTACGTAATACCTAGGACTAAAGTCTTTGAAACGGCAAACAGTACACCATCTAACTCCAGCTCTAAGGCAGAAAGATTTCAAAGATCGAAAAAACTTCTAGCCCAGCTCGCAATAGGTGCGCGAATAACACACTATTTTCAAACGAGAAAAATTTGACAGTTGAGGAGGCACATAACTGCCAAAATGATCGTATCCTCGCTTCATCATCTAAAAGCATCAATGATGAAGAAAAGTTCGTTGATGGGTGCAAAAACCCAAATATTTGATGGTATGGGCTGGTGTGCCCGCCAACTGTCGGACGTATCTAATTTTTGTCCCCAAGGGGGTAAAGATTGACTCAAAAACATAGATAGAGCTGGTCTTGGAGTCAGAAGTGAAAAATGCCAGATTAAACTTATTCAAAAACGAGGACTGGATCTTCCAGCAGGATTCTGCCCCTGTCCACGCCTCAAAAGCCACTCAATCGTGATTATGGGCAGAAAATATTGAATATATTTCAAAGGAAGAGTGGCCACCCTCAAGTTAGATCTTAACCCACTTGACTATTCTATATGGGGACACTACAAACAAGGGCCTGCGCAAAGCCCCATAAGAGCTTAAATCTCTATGCAACGACCTCATTCGGAATTGGAAGAAATGCCTCAAGAGGTGCTGCGAGATTCTATACACCAGTTTAAGGGACGACTTAGGGCCGTAGTTATGAGAAAGGTGGCTATATAGGATAATCAATGTTGTAAATTTATCATGACTAATGAGTAAGTAGATTTCGAAATTATTAGCCTAATCGCGCAACTACTTTAGAAGTTATGCCAATTTTACTATGTACCAGAACTTAATTGGCACCCAGTAGTTTGGTTTCACTAAGGATACAGGAATTTAGTGTATCTAACTTATGGGATATCCTTGGGACGAAATTCCGTTTACCGATTGAATTGATTTCTAAAATTTCATTGAAACTCTGTTTTAAGATTCCCCCACGCATGCAACAATATTTATGTGCAATATTTTTGCATGCAACGATCAATACGCACAATGCAACAATTTTGTGTGCACCATCCCATAATACACGGTACAACATAGTTACATTGTGTATAGTGGGCTTTACATTAATCAAACGATAAAGAATCGCTGGAGATTATTAGAAGATGTGATACCCGAGGAAGAGAACTAACAACCGTTTCCATTTCAAGTTCTAGTTACTAAATAATCTCTTGATATGTACAGTGCGTTCGGAAATTATTGGCAGTGAATTTGATTTGGTTCCATTCAATATCTATGTTAAGAATGATCAAAATCATATGATTTCTAATAATTCGGTACTCTCTCAAATAGAATATACATGAGTAACTAACATATAGCTAATAATTTATCTTCTTACCTCCACCTTTGATGCATAACCGAATTCTTTTGTCCATTGATAGACAAAATGGCTTTAAAAATTCAGGGTCAAATGTGTTCCATATCTCCAAAATAGCTTCTTTCAACTCATTTGAGCTAGTAAATCCCTTTTTGAGGAGTCTCTTCTTTAGTACAGCCCAAACATTTTCAATTGGGTTCAGATCGGGGCTATTGGAGGGCCAGTCGATCTGATGTGGGACAAATTCCTGTTTCCAAGCCTCTGCTGCATTTCCTGTATGTATAGGACTGTTATCTTCCTGCAATACCCATTGATTTCCGTATAAAGCATTAGCTTCTTGTATAAGACACTCATTTAGAACTGTTTTGTATCGTTCCTGGTTGAAGTTTTCGGTGAAAACTTTGAGGTTTGTTTTGCCCATTACCGAAATACCACCCCAAATATGGAGCTTCGATGGATGTTTGAAAGTTGGCAGGTTAATGGGCTGTCCTTTCTTTGTCCATACATGTATCTTGCCTGAATTCATCCATATAGAGCATTCATGAGTAAAGAACACTTTAGACCAGTTCTGACTCCTCATTCGTTTAGTAATATGGAGTTGTGACAAGGCTGGAATTCTTACTGCCTGGCGATATTGTAAGCCTCTCCTCTTCATTTCCTCTGATAGTGTGCTTTTGGCAACTGGAGTACTCAATTTTGCTCGACATTCATTCAGAGTGATCCTTGGATTGTGTTGAACGAGTGCCATAATCCTATTCCTATCAGACTTGTGCAATATTTGAGGTCGACCTGCTCCTTTCTTATGAGTCAAGCTCTTTTTGTCAGAAATAGACTCCAAAACACGATATACTGTCCGCTCTGGTATAGCTAGTCGTCTTGATATTTCAGTCGCTTTTGTTATCCCAGCATCAAAGAGTTCCTTTATTCTGATTCTATTCTTTTCCTGAGCCTTCATACCAAAATTGTGGAAAAATATTGTTAGTGAAAGTCGGAAAATATGGGTCTAAAATGGCGAACAAAAATAATAAGCACATATTTAATGTCAAAGATCATTTGGGATAGATAAGGCAGAAAATTAGAATGTCAGTGGATCTATACATTATATTTCGAGTATATTATATGTTGCTATAACTTAGACGTCGTAAATAAGGTTGTTTTAGAATATTTATAAAGGATAATGAAAATAGTATTTACTGCCAATAATTTCCGAACGCACTGTAGTTAATTAACTGAAAATCATTATTGCAGCTTGTATGTTTACTAAATATGTCTATTTACTTGGAGATGTAAGGGATTGATTAATAGGTAACACAAATTACTTAGACATTGGAATGTAATTAGGTATGTTGTAGTACAGGGTGTCCCAAAAATCTTTTCCTCTTATGAATACCACTATAATATAGAATTTCTTAGATAGATTCATCTAATTATTTGCCTATATATTCACCATTAAGTTATCTACATGAATTAATTCGACTTGGCATCCCATCAACTAAATTCTCAAGTATCGACGGGCTAATCCCATTCCATATATTTTCCAAATATATCCTGAGCTGTGTTAAATTTGTAGGGGTCTTTCTCTTGTCCATATCTGCTTGCATAATAGACCAAAGATTTTCGAAGGGATTTAAATCTGAGGAGTTACTAGGCCAAACACCTTTCTCCCAAAAGCCAGGTAGATGCTCTGAAAGCCATTTCTGGCTCCTTATGGCAGTATGGGCAGGGGCGCCATCCTGCATGAAAAATCTTTCGACACATTTTCCTTTGGGTAAGTGGGGCTCTAGTCTTTCTACGCTTAAAGGTAGGGAGACAACAGTTCTCCAGGATTTCATTAATATGGTAGTCAGTATTCACTGAGTGTTTTGGGGGATGAAGTGTAGTTCTGATAGCCCTGACCGGCTCATCATTCCCCAGAGCATCAGTTTCTGGGGGTTTTTTGACTGATTCAACTGGGGTAATGTTGTGCGGATTGATGTCCCAAACACGATCATTCTGCCTATTAGTGGGATGGAAAAGCTCAAAAGGGCCTTCATCACTAAAAAGAACTCTTTCCCAATAACGAACAATCCATGTTTTGCGTTCCTGACAAAATTCTAGCCTCTATACCTTTTGTTTTTCAGTCAATTTCGGGTATGAGGGTATTTTATAGGCTTTCGCTTCGATTTTGTCGCGTAAATAACGGTGAATTGTGTCTTTACTAAAGGTCACGGACTTAGACGAGAGATATTTCGCAAGATTTCGGGTTTAATTGTAGTGTTTCCCGATTGATTTTCAAATTATAATTTTCGGAATCCGGGAAAGCTTCGTCGGACGTCCAGACCGGGGCTTGTCATCAAGTAATTATTCAGCTCTATGCCTTTTACACCAGTTCCGAACTGTCCGAATTGTGACTCCAAGAGTATTGGCGACTGTTTTCTGTGTGAACCCGCTTCAATCATGCTAATCGCTCGCTCACAAAAAGCCAATCTCTGTTTCATGACATCCATGGATGAAATTTTTGAGGGTTGAGAAAAAATATCGAAAATATAAACAGATTATCAAATAAGGAAATGAAGTATTCATTATAGTATTGGACTACTATAGACTAATAATAATCTGAAAAATGGTCGGTTAGTAAACAATACTGTTCGATTTATAACGACTTCAATCGAAGTACTGAAGAAGAAACAATTTTTGAGACACCCTGGATTGTATGCACACTACTATGCTATTTGCAACACTATTATTGTAATATATTTCAGCCTCCAGGGTATCAAATTTTCGTAACCCAATCCATATAAGGTTACGAAGGTTATAACCAGTTATAACTAGTTATAAATATAATCATCTGGTTATAACCGACTACATATCTAAATTAGATATAAATTATGTTAAGTCGGTTATAACCAGATAATTATATTAGAACTAGTTATAACTGCTTAGTACTAGTTACGTACAAAGTTATAGCCAGTTGTAACATATTGTAACTAGTTATAACCAGTCATATTAGATTTTTAGTAAAGTTAAAACTGGGTACAGTTGGTTATCCTTATCAACGTCACTGAATGTTAGTAAAATAATTATACACATGATGTATACACATATTGTAATTTGTAAATAAGAGATAAGAGAGTACTCTTACATAGCTATGTAGAGTGCTAATTAGTAGATAAGGGTTAATACAACAAGTAGTAATAGTCACTAGAATTATGGAAAGATACATTCCATAATTTAACTAAAAAAATATGTGCTTTCTTCGAACGCCTACTCATCTTGTTCACAGGGAAATTCCTTTGGATCACTAACATTTGGATAAATCCCGTTCCAAAACCCAGGCAGTCTCCAAATTGCGCTTATGGTTGCGAAGAGTTCTGGCACATGGTAAAGGAAGCCAACAAATATCGTTAATGTCACTCAGTAGCACAACATCATCCAAACTACTCACTTCAATTTCTTCTGATTCTTTTGATAGTAGATCAATTAAGTCTTCTTCATCTTCATGTTGAATCGATTTCGAAGCTAAAGAAATTGCTAGTTTCTCTGAGGACTGCGTATTCGCTGACTTTTCTCCCCAGATTTGTTCTGAGCCTGCCGGATTATAAACTCAGACACAATTCTATCTGAAGACATGTTTGCACGAGTTGATGAGGATAACAGTTTAATTATTGAAAAGGCTGATTCGAGACGCGAGCTAGTACCAGGAGCTAGGAAGCAACGTATTGCAACACAGGCTAGAGCAAAATATGAGCGAATGTCCTTATTAGGATGGCATTGACACCAATGTCTGACTTTATCCCAGTAAAAAGTATTGGTAATTCCTGGTATTTGTCGGAATGCGGGGTGCTGGTTATCATGCGAAAAACTTGAACACAATAGGTTTCCAGGACAACATACATCTGTTCTTCCATTTGTTCCTGTACGCTAATACCAATATATAGTAGAACAACTTTTCATGACTCCAGAATTTTTTTTCCCATTCTTTCAAGAAACCACTGCTACAAGTGAGTAGAAATCCACGATATCTTGGTGAGAACAAGTATGCAACCTAGCAAATTGGCATAGTAGACAGAAATTCTTGCATACGAGTTTGTAAAACCTTCCTAATTGTTGAATAAACTGAAGGAATACCCTGAGCTCGAGCTTCATTTTCCATTTGTACGCACATTGACCAAAATACCACAACTGGTCTGCAGGGTTCATGCTCCTCGCTTGTAGTAGAGACTGAGTAATAGACAACAGGTAATAGAATATAGACTCTAGTTGGCTTAAACCTGACCAGTAACCGAGGGACTGGCCAACTTCGTTTATTATAGAAACAACATCAGCGGGAACTCCTAATTTCAATTCATCCCTCCGTCTGATTATACTCACTAAAGAGTCACGATGACCTTTGACACTCGTTAAGCAATAATATAGTGAGCTCCAACGAGTTTCGCAATATCTTTGTAAAACCAGTGCATCACTTGCAGCCTTAAGTTCTTGACTTGATCTTGTTGAGTATCTAGAGTAACTAACAATTCGAGTTGTAGAAAGTACTATGTGATGCACCCAATCTGATTTCTTGTATATTGTAGTCGGTACAAGGTTGCATAGGTGTGCTATACACCTACAGTTAAATAGTGCCCCAACTTCAGTGTCCTCACAAAGGAGTGTCAATGCACCCTGACAGATGCTTCACCATCAGCCACGATTCCTATTATTTTTGGCACTTCAGTTGTTAAAGCTCTCTCATGTAAATCTGATTTCAGTTTCAATATAGCACTCTTAAGAAACGCATAAATCTCTGGAGCACCATGCTTCTGCTGCTTAAACGCTGTCTGATCATAAAGTAACAAAATTTGTTCTTCTGAATCCAACTTATGACCAGTAATTAATAAACAAAATAGCGAATTGCGAGCCATTGTTGTCCATCCATTGCATTCATATGTGATATAAGGACATTTTGCGATAGCAAATAGTAAACTTTCACGAGCTTCAGTGCTAAACTGAGGAAGTGTAGTTTGTTCTAGACTGGATGATGAAACATTTCGAGTAAACGGCGAAATCTTTCTTACTAGTTTATTGAACCAAAAATTCTCTGCAAATCGCGTAGATATACCAATTGACACTCCAAAGTGAACAAGCAGCTTACGAATAGTAAGAACCTTGAGATCTCCAGGAACAGCGAAAGGATAAGAGCTTCGATGCTTATCCTTAGATAGCTTACTAATATCTAATATCAGAAATTCTTTGTGGCGAATAGCACCTACGTCGTAAAGATGAGAGCTTCAGGTTTTCCGAGAACGGAGTACTGACTAAAAGAGGTGTCTCGATTTCTTTGGAATCACATTTGATTCCAAAGAACTTTTTTTCATGAACTGGAGACAAAGTAATAGCTGATGAGCAAACATCTGGAAGAGCTTCGCTATAGAATTGTGATTCTTCTGAATCTGTATGGGTACTGGAAGTAACCAAGTCTCTTTCGAGTAAACCATGTGCTAACTTTGATGTGCCTTTAGGTAGTTGTAGATTGCCGTTGATATACCATTCTTTCAATTCGTCAAATAATGTTTTATGTTCCGCTGAGAATGCTTCTAGTCTGGAGCAACTAGATGTACCTACCCCAAAGAAATGTAGATTCATAAGGTTCAGCTTGGACATCATCAGATCTGAGCTACAATAAAGACATTGAAGCCAATAGGAGTTACCGATTTTTGGTCCAACGGGTAATAAAAAAGAGTATAGAGGACTTGAAAAAGTTCGTGCTGGAGGCCATGTTATTCTGTTAACTGAAGCTTCTTCCCTCAGCAAATCATAGTTCACACGACCATTGGCAATCTTAGAAAGGGGGCACGAATTTGGTTTCCACGTTCGGGGTCCCCGGTTCTGGGGAACGTTAGAATGAGGCATCCTTGTTAGAGACTTTGACAGGAGCTTTTTCTTCTTTAGTCCTCCAGCATCATGTGTTGTCATGTGAGTCCAGTAGTAAAACAGAAAAGGCTAAAATCAATTAAAATCTAACCAAAAAAGCTAATTTGATAGGCAGTCGAGCATTATCAGTCAGGTAAAATTGATTGGGAGGAAATAATGAAAAATCGAGTAGAAAGAGGTATAAATGTAATTGTAGTTAATGTTCAATTAGACTAGTATCAATGAACACAAACACAAACATGATGTAGAAATTAAGGTTGATCAATATAGCTATTGAGTGTGTGAACTTACGAGGGCCAATAAAAAGTAAATTACTAGTAGGTAATTATTTCGCAATAACATGGAATAAATACGATAGAATAAATGAAATTTTTCATAACTGGTTATAACTGGTTATAACCAGTTACGTACAAAGTTATAACAGTAAGAAAAGGTTATAACTTAGAAGCCGATATATTTGGCTTTAATGAAGTTGCAATTTTCCCATAGACTTTGGCTTGTAAGCTAGAATTTCTGTAACTTTTTTGTTTTTTAACCTATTTTATAAATCTCTAGTTCAGTCTTCATCCCTCAACATGCTCTATAACGGCTCATATAGCGATTTTACCATGCAAAACTTTGAGGGTGTAACATTCTATAATTGTACCGAGTGAATTGCTCAACAGTATTAAATAGGTAATCGATAGGACAATTAGGATATATTATGCATCTCATGTAATCGAGTAGAGTTTGGCTGCTATAAACTAAGGACAAGCACTTTTGGATCGCCTCAATTAATTTTTTGCCCCAAAATATATAGAAATCTATGAACGCATTGTTCCAACATTAATAACTTACTTTGACAGATGCTGGAACTATAACAATGCGAGAAAATACTACATGATTTGTTTCTAACTTCCAACCTAACTTAGTTGATATAAGCACAAACAAACGGTCAAAATTGGTCCACCTTAGCCGGAGTAATACAAATTGCACAACCATTGAAGATAACAGAATATATGCAAATATATGTTCGTCTTCTCCCGGTATTACTGGGTTCGAATTAATGAGGTGCCCCTAAATACATCTGTTCAAACTTTATCTGACATTTCAAGGCCAATGGGGTGGCTTTTGATGTGTGACAGTGCCATTCATTATGTATGTAGAAAAAAGGTGAAAATGTGTAAACAGAGTGGAGTAGATCCAAATTTAGGGATTTCCATAAAGCAACATATTTGCCAACCTGTGTGAAGAAAAAAGCGAGACAGAAGGGACTAATATAGCGGGACATTCGTGTTTGGAATTGTGATATCAGGATTAGTTAGTGTAGCCATTCCACAACAAAAAGTAATTCTTATTGGCGAAAATACTATATTCTTAAATATAAATCGAAACATCTTAGAAGATAAAGGTTCAAATGCTCAATAGCATAGATCAGATGTTGCACAAACTTATCGTAACTACGACGAAACAACTATTAGATAAAATTATTTATACATAAATGAGTATTTTTCTAAGAATATTCGTAAAGAATGCTAATAGACAAAAGGAAAAATCCTATACGGAACTACTTTACAGTAAGTGTCCAAATCCTTCTTATACTTCTTTTGGCACATAGACGAATCTCTTAACTCCCTATGGATCAAGAATATCGAGAAATATAATATATAGAAATAGGGGAGTGCATGAGAAAATCCGCAAGTTAAGCACCATGCAAGCCCCATCATGAGGTCACCTAAATAATTAGGGTGTTTGCACATGCCCCATAGACCAGATACAATAAGCTTTTGTACCTCGTGCAGTAGAAATTGTAATGATATCTGCATATTCAGGGGATTTTGGATTTAGCCTGTAACCGCATTTAACAGAATTCGAAACACGAAAGATATAATATCCTCCAATCCATAGAGCAAATATAATGGCAAGCATTGTTGTTGATAATTCAATTGGATTGAATGCGAGAAAGCGTGTGTGCATTGAAAAACGATAGGCATCCAGCTAATATCACCTAAAGCCAGCATATAGCCAAATCCATCGGTAGTTATATCCATTATTGACAAAACAGAATCTTCATATACAAATCCATCCAAACAATATACAAAATGGAAGAATAATTCGAGTAGCATTGATGGAGTGACATACCCAAATGTTTGATAATGATACAACAAACATGAATAGTTTATAAAGATCCATCCTATCAAGCTAGGGCGTAATTCAAAGAAAAATTTCAAATCTAGCTCGCCTATTTTCGGATTGAGTTCACGCCCAATAAAAAAGTCATATAACATATTTCCTGAGTCTCCGCCTTCAGCTAATAGTAATCCTTCTCTAAAAGAATTAACGTACAAGTAGACACTAAGTCCAAGCGAAAAAATGATGGATACTATCGCGAATTCAAAATAATAGTTGAATAGATGTCAATTTTGAGGATGTAGAAAAAGAGTAATAATATATGGCTCACGATGAATGCGGAAAGTCCGTTGATGTTATATATCAATCTTTTTCCATTTGACAACAGGGACCAGGCACTCTCCGCCCCAATGGAAGTAAGTAGAGAATCGCTTGGAAGATTATCCATGCTGAGAGAATGAGGATGCAAGAGAAGATAGCTTTTGCATCAAGATTGTATAATTCAATTGGTGGGATTTCCAGAATGCAAAAATTGAATTTATCAGCAAAAGCAAGATACAAGATAACTATAGGTAGGACAATTGTAAGGAATCCTGCACCAATCGGCCCTCCAAAATTGTCAGCTGGTCTTTTCTTTTCTTCCGCCATCTGCAATATATGTTTGTTGATCTTATCTAGTGTTGAAAATTTTAAAAGTCACATAATACGTTTCAAAATATGTTAGTTATACGTACGTATAAAGGTCTTTAAAAGGTTAATTGAAATGCTTATAACAAGTATACCACAACCTTTAAAAATTTCTAATTGGAAAGTAATAAATATACTGCTGCTGCTGAACAACCAAGAGATACCCATCCACTAAGCCTTCGTCCTATAACAGTAAGTTTATATAACTTCTGGATGATGCCTTTGGATTGCTTTGGAATCAGGCTTGGAGATAAGTGTTGCACATACGTACACATACAAATAATCAATAACAATATTACAATGAGGCTTTCAAAATGAAACAAGGCAGACATCAGTATTACATATAATCAAAATGCTCATAAGAGAGAAAATGAGTGTCTAGCTATGCAAAGAGAGAAGACAGTAAAAAAGTGAAAAAAGAATTCGTTTAGGGTTCAATGTTAAAACTGGATAGTATCCTCAATGGAGGACAGACACGACGACACTGCTAGGTAAGTTCTCTGAGATTCATTCGTGTGATAACTATGGTTAAGCAAGGTAGGTATCCTCTTACTTTTTCTTGCTGGAAAGCAGTAGCGTACGTATATTATAATGGCAGCTCAACCCCATGGATAATTACTTTACGCTAGCTAATGAAATATAATGGAAGCCTAAGATACGCCGATACATACTTAATTGCTAACAAAATACGTATATACAGAGTTTATCAATAAAGGTAAGTGATAAAACAACGATGTTATATATAAATCCTCCCACGCTTACAGTTTCACACCATAGGTGAGTTATCAATCATATAGATATGTATTTCAAAAGAGTAATCTATTAAGATGAATAAAGTATTGTAATTAACGATCATACAGACTTACATACACACATAAAGAAGTTGAGAATATACAAAATCTCAAGGAGAGCAGGTGGGGTAACTACATGGACATAATTTACTTTAATTATGAACACACACAATAAACAAACCCTAACTATTTGCATATCGTTGTCAAGTTATTAAAACAAATTGAGATGCTGAAGAGACTTATAACGCTTAATATCCTCAACAAAAGGTTTGTCTTTTATAAACAGACGAATCATTTCAAGAGATACTTCGAGCTGATCCATTGACACTCAGATGGTACATTTGTTATGTGGACTATAAAATAGAGGGACAATTAAGGATTTGGCAAGTTATGGCGGGACATTAGCCTCATTGACAGTTAACAGATACCCGGGTAGAGAAATCGGGATGTCCAGTCAACAAACGAAACAGTTGGCAAGTATGGTAACGTTTGATTGAGTGAATACAGCGAATGCAATTTAGTTGAAACCAAAATATTCAATGCATTGTTGCATTGTATATTTTAGTGTTGCTGAAAGAATTATCTGATAACAAGCTTTCAATTAAAGTACAAGAATTATATGTAATGAAATACACTAAATAGCAAACAAATGAACATGAAATTATAGAATAACAATCGGGTATCACCTCAATATCAAGCATCAACAGTATGAGCTTTTCTATGGTAGTTGTAATGCATAAATCAGTACAATTTGACTATAGTGAGTAATACAATTTTCCCCATAGGATTTGGCTTAGTAGGAAATTTTTCACTTTGTCAATTTTCATCCTATTTTCAAATTATTAATCTCTATCAGCTTCTCTCAACGAGTTATTGAACGGTGCATATAGGGCTTTTTGACCACATTACAAAAGTTGGGGGAGTGTAAGATTCTGAAATTGCTCACCAAATTTTGTGCGATTGTGGAAATTGAATATTATCATCTTTTCGCTTTAAGAATTATTCTTCAGAAAAGTTCAATAATAGCAAACCTTTCCTTTTGCATCAGGAGATAAACAAAATATTAAGCTAGTACTAAATTCATCTATTGATTATATATAATCTTGAATTTTCGAAAATATGAATATGGGACAGTGGTTATTGCGCACCCTGTAGGAAAACATTTGATTTATAATAAATAGCAATTCTTGTGCAAAATTATTTGTCAAATGTACATCCGAAAATCTTGAATAAGTGGTTGGAGTTGGCATTCGGTCTCATAGCCCATAGATGCCAATCTGGGGTATCCCCAAACCTTGAGGTTTCTTATCAAGAGGCGTTAGTTAGGCTTTTCGTTTAAATTTATAGAGAAGCATCATAAATTCGCGTCATATTTCACCCTTTGAATTTTGAAAAAAGCGAGAGACTCACATGTATGGTGCGATAATTGATATCACTGTCAGGCCCCCAAAAGAAACGCTACTGCAATAATGTTAAACTACTTAGGTGAAAAAACCTAATGTAGGTGTGTTTTAGGAACTATCTTTTCTCGGGTACATTACCAGTAGCATAGTTTCTCTTCATCATTTTCGTAGTCGGAAATAAAATACTACCGCTTAGCATTCTAATCACCTATGGCTGTGGCACCAAGTTTTTCTCGGTCCAGGGATTGTTTAAATGAGTTTGGGATTACTATATAGGAGTGTACATCTTAGAAACAATGCACTTTGGGCAGAATGAATGTAGTACATTTCTACGAGTATGTAACACTTTCGGGCTAAAGTGGATGTCATCATTCAATAAAAGCAAAAATTTTGCCAAAATGTGCCAAATGAATATCTTGTACTCAAAAATTCAGCAAAATATATCTAAATGGTCAATCATTAAGACCAAGTTAGATGTTAAATATTTGTTTTGATTAAAATGTTGAAATACGAAATGTTCTAAACTCGTTTCTGCACAAAATCTAAAAATTTAGTCATAACAAAGTAATCAAGTTTCTGAGTTATAACACATAACATGGATAGCACATGTTTCCCATTATCCACCTACAACTCAGTAATCATGGAAACCATTATAAAATCAGGATAGCCATTATATTGGTTATATCAGACTTCCAAGAGTCTGATAATACATTTTGATAACCCTTACCAATTTGACATAATAGTGAATATGCCCATATATGGTCATTTTCAATATTCGCAATTATCAGAGGTTTCAGGGCAAAATGTATTATGAGGGTATGGAAGTAGGATATATGTAATATAATGGCTATCCTGATTTCACAATAATTTCCATGATTATCGAGTTATAAGTGGATATTCATAACCTGTGCTATCCATGGTATGTGTTATAACTCAGAAACTTGCTAACTTTATGATGACAAAAGTATTTTATTTTGTTAAAAACGATTTTAGAACATTATTTATTTCAACATTTTAATCAAATATTAATATTTAACGTTTTACATGGTTTTAAAGATGGAGCATATGTTGATAATTCTCTGAATTATTGATTACAAAGTTTATAATTTGACAAATTTTGACAAATTATTGCGTTCATGCAATAATGACGTGTCTTTCTTCAAGTATCTAATAAATTCATTCAGCCAAAAGTGCATGGTTTCTGAGCTATACACTCCAGTATAACTATCCCAAACTCTTTTAACCAATCCCTGGTCCTAGAAAACAAGTTGGTACCATTGGCCTGGTGTATTAGAATGCTGTGACCAGCGTCATATGAATGAAAATACGAGAAGGTATCTATAATAACTAATTGTTACATCCCCAACAACAGCAAATCAAAGTGGACAGACAATTTTAGGGAGGAAATTGGAGAGTCTCACATGCTATTGCGTAGGCCAAGGAAAAATGTCAAGAAAAATAGGCCAATGCCTGACCGCTTCTGCCTTGTGATAATAGTTATTAATACATTCGAAACCCGAATTTTTATTCATTTTGTAAGTCATTATGGTAGATAAAATCGTATTAATAATCCAAATTATCGAAAATATCAATAATCTTGAATACCTCACGGATAAATTCTCAAAAATTGACAGCTATGGAACAAAATGTCCTGTACACCTTAAAAAGGACTACTATAATCGAAGAATTGATATTGTATACATTATCACTTTATTGTAGAAATCAGAAAAGATCTTCAGGTCAACTCAGATCTTGAAAATATTTTTAACGCTCCAAATACTTGTAAGACCAGCAAATGGTTTGTCACTTGATATGTATTGATAGGCATAGAATTAGACACATTTGGAGAGGCAGCTCCCCACCCGCTCATATGTAGGGGCCTTTTCGAAGTGCATTCATCTTATCCATTTTCTGCTTTTACCCGGAGTGCAGAACGTGGATTATATTTATGACCATTGAAGTGGGACTATAACATCACCTTATCATTCTTTCCACATATATTTTGATTTCCTTATTTTGAATTAGGATAAGCTTTTTGATACACACAATTTTTATTTGGAATACCATAATAACCCTAGGCTGAAATTGGGTAAAAAATTTAGGAACTGCTAAGGAACTGCCCACCCTGAGATCAGATTTGAAATTTATAAGTACGTTACATAACTAAGTTCAAGGTTATAGCCTGTTGAGTATGATACATTTGAATAAGTAGATTGGATGGTCTGATCCTGTCCCTAGAGATGGCTGAATTTGTCCATTTCGCTAAAGCTTGGCTAAAATTTGCATCTTTCACAGTTATATCAAAGGAATATTTCCACGTTGGAAAACGTTTATAATCTCTAGCTAAAAGTATTCAAGTACAATATTGTTTATACATTTTGGCAAGACTTTCCTGTTGATGGAGTCAGCATGACTTACTAATTACTTCATTGTACCTCAATAGTATAGTGTGTTGTATCCCATTTTTCATCTCATCTGCCAATTTTGAATTTTATAAGGATCCTATGTTGATTACTCACAAGCAATGCTATAATCAAGGTTATTATTGATTTTTCCAAACTACACTATCTACTAAACTAAAGATATTATTGGAGCTATTCTGATGTTGCCAGTAGTACACAGGAATTGATTACCAAATTTCTATTCAAATTTTGATCATTCAGTAATTCAATTTACCCTATAATCACAATTTATATTCATTAAACAACACTAAATTTACATTTGATTATTCCAAAAGTGTGAAAATCGGATTCAACATGTTCGATATATTTAGTGAAATATTATTTAATTTTATTTGCTTCCTTGAAAAACACGATAATACATAGTGATGCGACAATTTCATAGTTGATACCCCTAATCCTTTTCTTGACACCGGAAAATATAAAAACATACAAACAAAACAACAATTGAGATGTAATAATATAGATTTTAACCCATGATCTGGGGTCACAATCTCCATACGCTAGCAATTTCATCTCTCCATTCCTATTTCACTTGTCTTTTGGTACGTACGGTGAATCAAACGCACTTTAACCAATGGTCTCAGATACATGCTAGCAGTAACACTGTAGGGCAATACCTCTGGAAACGATACGCTCTGAATCAACAGGTAGAGGCGTTTTATCCATTAAGCCGATTACCAGTGGCGGGATACCCGCTGCGGCAGGTACGGCCGTGCAGTCTCACTTTTCAGAGTGGTTCGGCTTCACTGCATAATGTTTCGAACTGTTTTCCAGTACTTTTAGGCTTTGTAACACAATACTAGGTAAATTGTGCAAATTCATGTGTGATTCAAAGGATATTTATGTTTGTCCACTTTAGGAAAGGCAAATTATGTAGAAGAACACGGGAATAATCAGGCATAAATATTAGTGGCCCTTTGTATTATTTGGTCCGGTATCGTCATATAATTTTTGATATTATATAATAATCCGCCGTACCACTTTTCAAATGGATGTTCGCGCCTGATATTACTAATATAGGTATCGAGAGGCTAAATCTTTAGCGATTTTTGGATGTTTAGATCCGAAATTTTACTTTCGAATCAATCTTACACCGTCCTAAAACACAAGTATTTGGGCTTGAGGTAAATAAATCGCTAGTATATCGGAAACCCATCCAGTAAATTAGGAACCCCTTTCTCCCTCTAGATTGCTATACACCATAGATTGCTCGTGGCCCAAATGTTCACTGTATAGGTTATCAGGTCACCCTCACGCGCCTGCACTGGCCTCAGAATGTTTCAAGTACTAGTTCTAAGCTTCCGAGATACTAGGGATAGCACAAAATTCTTGAAGAGTCTAGTTATACACTTTGGGTGATGATTTTGGGAGGTTACCACCACATCACGACCGTGTTTCAGGGATCTGTATTTCCCCGGACCATCAAGTCGCGTCACGTCAAGTTTCGTCCCGGAAATTTGGCAGGCCCAATACTTTTTGTAAGACTTGAAATTTTTGAACTAATGATATTATAAATGTGGTAAATGATAAATTAGAAATCAATTATTTGGGATTTACAATTTCTCAACTTGCAATTGCCAAAAGTAACGAGTAACTAATTTTATAGATATAATATGTCATTAAATTAGAAGAGAACAAATAGAACAAACAAAAAATACCTCCACTCGATTCTCATTCACCCTTATCTGTTAATGAGGCCAAAAGAGGGTGTGGAAGATTATACCCATAGTTTAGAGTGAGGTCGAAAATTTTGAAAACTTTTCATTTATTAATTCTAAAATGTGCTAATATTGCTAAAGCAGGGAACGATGCAATTTTGGGCGAAGGTTTTTGAGGTGGTAAATTCAGCCATTTTGGCACCGGATTGGAATCCTTTTCAAATTTTCGATCTTTTTGACCAGGTCTAACCTTGATAGCGAACTTTGCATCGCCAGAATTTTCCCTCATTACTATTGTTGACATTTTGCCACTTAGTCTCTATTGTCACAATCTACCCAAGCATAAAACTTGATCAATTATCTGATGGCTGTGAGTAGTTAGCGTTTTCTCTGTTTTTTTTTTTTTTGTAGTTTGCCGTAACACAAATTCCGAGCCTCTGAATATATGGAACCGTTAACTTTAATATTTGTGAAGATAGAGATAAAATTGAATTTTATCAAGTTATGTAATTATTTTAGTCTTACGTATATATTTCAAATATCTGCATATCTGATGTCAGGCTTGGCAGTTCCTTATACTATTACTCTATCTCAGCCTGGGGTTTCATATGAATATCGGGTACTCTCTAGCCTTGGTTCTTTATTACTATTTTTTATTAGTTATGACCAATGAACTGGATAATTCTACATATCTTCAATACACTAGCGCAGAGAAACGTTCTGAAAGTTTTCATCAAGAGTTTGGCTTTGCCCTTATTATTTTTATTCTCTTACTCTCTCTATCTTTATTATTTATCTGGTTATTCAAACATTACAGGATTCGTCTCTTTCATGAGACAGGTGTAGCTATGATCATGGGAATTATCTTTGGTAATGATTTATAGTTTATTTTGCTTTGGATTCTTTAATATATACTGTATTGCTCTGAAGAAATACCTGGGGGTATCACTCCCGATATTCAAAGTAACACCAATTTTTTGACTTTTAATATGCGGTACACTTTTTCCTGCACGAAAAATATACGCCTGGTGCTTATGCAGGGAATACGGTATGTTGAATTTGGCTTCCGGTGTTTGTACAAATTTGAATTACAAAATATTTGCATTCCCATTTTTGCAGGTCTGTCGTCTTTTCCCCTTTTGCTGGTGGTCTCCCGAGTGTGTGTTATTTTCCGTTTGTACATATAGTCCATCATACTACAATTCGGATAGATTTGCAATTAAAATATTGTAGTCAGGATGCTAATCCAATCTATACAATTATCGATTGCCGTCGGCATATTTCATATCCATAGGACCTTCAATTGTTCCGTCGATTGGACCTTCACCCAATAAATTCTATTGAATAATTATCGAGGAATTTTCGCCGATATTTTTCAATAAATTATAATGAAAACTTTGGTAAATTATCATCACATAAAGATAATTTAATGACGTTTTCATTAAACATTTTAACCTAAGTGGAAATATGCATATATATTTTGGCTATAAATGCGAAATTTTTCGCTCTTATTATTTCGAAAATAATACATCTATTAGAAATATCAAATTTTATTCATGTACAAGTATTATTTATTTACCACGCATTTGGCCGTATTTGCGATATATTTTTAGATATGATGTTTATCATCATTTAATTTGTTGATATTGGGAACCCATCAGCAGTGGTAGCCCTAACGTAAAATTGCCATAGATTTGAAAGATTCTGCCCCCGGCCCTACCCAGGTCTGTCATCTTCGGAAGACCACTGCCTATTATAATATACCATTTTTCCCTGGTATGCCATATCCTGGCACCGCCCCTGCCCGTGAGTTTGTTGTACAGATTGCTATAAAATTTTGTGCCAGGATCGTACCGTACTGTACTGCCAAGAACCTGAACTACAACAATCTCATATGATACAGATAAATAAATATAAGGAAAGTGATTAAATGGGGTAAGTGGAATACTTATGATAGCAATATCTAAAATATATGTACGTGCATTTCTTAATCCAAATGGTTCATGAAAAAATACAATAGAACTCTAAAAGATGTGGGTAACAACAAGTTAAGTTTCAGCAACATTGGAAATTGAATTAACGGCTCCTGGAGAATTTTTTAGCCAAAGTAAGATTTGAACATTGAAAACATTCGAAAAGAACTGATACAAAGACAAATTGCTATTCCTTATCTTGTATCATTGTTGAATATTAATGTTAAGTTGTTAGCCATGTTGGTGAACACGAGATGTGACTAATATTGTTGTATATAGCAAACAATCACTTGGTAGTTTCAGAGATCCTCCTGTGCATACTAGTATATTTTGGATGCCACAAGTAGTGATGTATCGGCCCAAACTGGACCGGCTCCGACCACTGCCAGGGTTCTATCTAGGATGTTAAATTTGGGGGGGGGAAGCTTTGAAATCGTTAGTACCCAATTATCAAAATATTACAACCTTGGAGTAAACACCAAACATATAATCTAATTCCTAATAATGAATATTTCTATTGTTAGTAAAACATGAAAGGGCCGCTCACAAATTGATTTTCTGATTTTCATTCCTTTATAATGCGCCAATACTGCCTCTAAATTTTCATCAGATAGGTGATCAAGACCTTCAACACATATGCGCATACAATAATCAAGTGTCTCTTCACTCATTCGGCTGCGAAGTCTCGTTTATATTAATTTCATATTGCTGAAACTCTTTTCGACTGTGGCTGTTGTCACTGGTATTACTTCCAAAATAGCGGCTATCTTTGCCAAGTTAGGAAATGCAGCATATATCTCTCCGTTCCCTAGCAGTAGTGAGAGTACAAATTGTAAGGATCTACCTTTATACTGTAGGAAAATTAAGCGTCGAAACAATTTCCACTCTGACTCAGTTTCTTTAGCCTCGATGTCAGGCTGTGATATACCTTTATCTCCTCCTACATTGATCCTTTGTTCTACACTATAAAAATCCGTGAGTGTCTTAATCTGTTCCATTCCGTACTCTAATAATTCTTCTTCTGTACCAGGAAGATGGCGAGGGTCAAAAACAGACATGGTTGAAATGAGTTCAGTAGATTCCATCATGACATGAATATGATCTATGACACTTGGAGGTATTGTCGATACACCTTGTGAAGAATTCCGTCTTCTCTTCTTCCAATACCACGATGTGTTTCTCCCCTAATTGAGCATCATGAGTAAAAACCAAAGAATGTTCCTTGAACCATGTGCTGCTTGTTACATCTTCTTTGAGTTCCAACAGCCGTTTAGTAGTACTAGCAACCATCGATGGGACACTCGCAAGATCAACATCCTTGGCTTGTAGACTTCCTTGCAATTTCACTACGATATGAAGAACATCTGATAGCATGTAGATACATGCGACAGTCTTCTACTTCACTAAGAGACTTGCAATTCTATATAATTCTGCATCTCCAGTTTCTGCTTAAATCTCTTCAAATGTACTGACTAACCTGGTAATCTCCGTCGCACAACAGACACAGCTCTCCCACGGACTAACCACCGAGTATCACTAGGCTTCTGCATTTTGATTTCAGGAGCCTGAAGTTCAGCTTGAATCTCAGCAAGTTTCTCAGCTTTTTTGGGAGAAAAGTGAAAAGCCTTCCAGATTGTTAATAGTGTACCCAAAATTCTTTTCACCACTGTATGTTCTGATGCAGCATTTAATGCAGCAAGTTGAAGCTTATGGCAGCGACAGTGCACATAGATAGAGCTTGGTGCATGTAATTTTAGTCGTATTTGAACACCACTTATATGACCCGACATAGTATTTGTATCATCAAAACCAAGTCCATGCATCTTGTCAAAGCCAATGTTCATGGAATGAAGAAAGGTTCGAAGCTAACAAGCGATCGCTTGAGCATTTTTCTCCTTCGCATGCAAAATTCCAAGAAAATGTTCTACTGATTTATTATCTTCTATCCAACGTGCACATACTGACAACTCTTCTTGTGATACTACATCCGTACTTTCATATGCCATTAATGAATAATATGGGCTAGCGCAGAGACTGGTGATGATCCTCTTCTCGAGTACATTGCTAATACTTGAGAGAAGTTCCACTATTGTGGTATATGATTCATATGTCGCATTGTGTGGACACTTCTCTCTGAGATTTCAGTATGATGTCCCCATTCTCAATTTGTAAAGTAATGAGGTTTTCAAATGTAGTTGTATGGGGATATGATGCTTAACCAAGAAATAGAAGGATTGAATAAGCTTTTTCATAATGTCACGGTTCTGTTTCTTCTCCTCCGCAGTGGCTGCTTCCAATTGTTCCATTACATTACCATGTTCCTCTGTTGATTGAGACATAACCATTCTTTCGATCGCTGCTGCGTACCAATCAGATTTCTCATGTTGTATCAGCAAACTTTTCGCCTTCACCCAATTGTTTATAGGTCTTGTCACCCATGCACCTCTCGCTTGTACCGATGATTTACCATGGACCTTACAAATCGTACACACCATACCATTTTGGGATGAATCGTAGTCCATCCAAGTATATTCATTCTTCCAAGTAGGATTATAAACTTAGTTGTCCTTGTAGGCTCGCATTTTTTTGGATGTTTTAGAAACACATGGAGTAGAAACAATCGCATCTTCCTCTGGTGGTTGTGGTTCAGACTCAGATATATGGTTGCAGTCAGAATATTTTTTTTAGTTCCTCGAATGATAACAAATTTATTCATATGATAACACTGGGTTAATCAATTATTCTCTATGTAAAGTGAACAAAAAGAATTTTTTCCGCTATATTATATCTCAAGAATTCGTACATCACTAATATATAGGCGGCTGGATAGTAGGAAGCTGTAGTTTCCAACATATGTTATTATTTCGCAGTTGAAATTGTATGAAATGTGATTCAGGTTTCCTACATGTTATTTATTTACATTTCAAATAGTATCTCCACAATGAATTGATATTCTAATAATTTATCCATTGAATAATGTATTGCGATTAATAGTACATTATATGAGATTTTTGGGGGGAAGTTGAAGAGTTTGGAGAGGAAGCTTTCCCCCCACCCCCCCAGTAGACAGAACCCTGACTGCAACTCTACTGTGAGTTTGCAATTATTATTCAATCAAGGTGGAATTTTTTTTAAATTTCAAGTTTCCAGTCTGACATTCCGCACTATTCTATTGCAGTATATCAAAATATGTTATGAATGGGATATCGACATTTGATACAGATCATGTGATACAAATTTAATTGGTTATTTATTATACACTTCAGTTGTTGAAGTTACAGTAGTATTTGTTTTGTAAATGTCATTCATGTGTATATAGTCTGATAGTTGAAATTTGTTGATTGTGTCATGTGCCGTGACCAATAATTTCTTGAAATCGTTAAAAAGATGAAAATGATTCACTTTATATAAGCTTAACTACATTGCCTTTGTTAACTTTTATATTTTTGGCATTATTTCCTTTCGTATCTCATTCTAATGGCCGAACTTGATTAGTCATATAGGCCAATTACATCAACAAGGGGACCTATTTACTGCGTGGTTCACCAACTTCCAATCCTTCAGGCAATTGATCTGGCATTTGTTTTGAGGATCCTACATTGGACAAATGCCTCCGGGATCTTTACTTGAACCATTGTTTCCAGTTCTTATGTGGAACTGTCACTACGAGACATCATTTGGACTACCAAGAACTACAAATGCAGTTGAGGCGTGGTATAGTCCATTCAATGCTACTGTTGCATGTCCTCATCCTGGCATATGGAGATTCATCAGTGCGTTAAAACGTGGCCTCGTCGAGGTCAAACAGACAAAGTTTATCGCAGGAGAAAAGCCAACCAAGCTGCGTAAGGATCACGCAAATGCAAGAACAAGTGTTCCCATTAACTAAAACATAATCCAAAATGTATTATAAATAACCAATCAAATTTGTATCGAAATGTCGGTATCCCCTTATGAACGATATACTTATTCACAAAATATCAATTCAAATCAACACCTAACCACTTGGGCTGAGAGATAGGGAATATCTATTTAATTTGTTGTAAATTCTATATTTTCATGACAAATTATTTGGTCTCTATAGTCAC
The DNA here is from genome assembly GCA_024704765.1 of Oopsacas minuta. Taxonomy (NCBI): domain Eukaryota; kingdom Metazoa; phylum Porifera; class Hexactinellida; order Lyssacinosida; family Leucopsacidae; genus Oopsacas; species Oopsacas minuta. Next base: position 481,670 of record JAKMXF010000296.1, read on the forward strand.
AAGAAACTAAATATGTGATTTACAACAAATATCTACTCTATATATCCCAAATAGCTCTAGTATATCCTTCAAATCCCACACTATTATTTATGATAAAAAGAGATTTATGAAATGTATTATTTTGGATATTTTGGGAGTTTCAGGCAGCTAAATGTAATATAATCACTTGTGCGCACTTGTGTACAGGTCAAAACTATTTATATTTTGAATATATTATCAAAATTTAATACCATTTCAACACTATTGAGAATTCACACCACAATGTAAAATCATTAAGACCTACGCAACAACACAACAAGTTTTATCGTCGGGTGTCCACCATGTTTAGCCTAAATCCTACACATTGGAGCATTTCCACACAACAAATCCTGGACTTTCATTGACTTAAATTTCAAAATTATGGACACAGGTGTTTTGTCCAGGAATAGAGTAATTTTAGTCTCACGGTCGGCACTTTGTGTCTTTCATGCCTCCTGAACTGACATTTTAGGTGCCAGCCAAGCACCTAGATAAACCCCCTGCATGGACATGATCCTTGGGACTAAGTTGTTTAACAAGTATATGTGTAAACAATTATAAGTTAATCATTGCATTCAAACACTCTAAGGCACTGGCACTGCATGTACTATGGATGGGTTAATGCCGTTCAATGTAGATTTGTAAAATTAGTTTAGCATCGAATATATAGTTCTAATATCCAAAAATGGTAGATCGGAATACGTTCTTGACTGTGTGGACCCAATATTACCCAATCTAATCGCCTAGAATAAACTTTGAGAACATAGTAGCTTTTTATTTTGTACTAGTTTCTTTGGCCACTTTGCTTTGCCTGTCATGTAACTTGGGCAGTTGGGAAATATAGTTAGAACCTCTGTCTCCAACAGGGTTATCTTCTCTCGGGGCTTCACTTTCCATTCCACTCCATCAAAATTGTTCAGTCAAGGGATAGTCCTAAACCACCTCTCACACATCTCTACATCCTTGGGGAATGAAAATGTTGGCGTACGATGCTCCTAGCTCTTGTAATTAGAATTACATCACGGCACCACAAAAACTCATCTTCGTTACAGTAACAGATGAGTATTCAAGTAGTAAGTCAACATGTATAATTGATTGAATGAAAGAAAAACTTAGTAAACAAATATGCATATAATGTAATGTATTTATGTTGCAGTGTAAACGGGACATTGGCGTACACCCGGGTACATCGGTGTATACGCGTTCACACTGGTGTAAACGCGAGAATATCCTAGTTTGTTTAATATCAGGATTACATCAGTGTGAACGTGAGTAGAGTTGTAATAGAAATTTGTGGTATATTTCGAATAACTATTTATTTTATATACGTATGACTTAAGTAGCGAAGTGTCGGGGTAGCCAATTGTCAATATAGCAAACTGTTCGTATTCGTTTAAGATTCATATCTGATTTATAAATCGTATAGCAGAATTCTCTAATTTAATGAAACAATTATACATAGATAGAAATATTATGTTACGTATATTACTACATACTATATCTATTACGCAAAATAACAGTAAACAAGCATTAATTGATTAATAATTCGAGAATTCTTGATAATTGATATGCTTGCACCTTTAACAAAATGTGTAAGATGATAACATAGCTACTGAATAGGGATTGGAGTTCAAAGATTTCTATTCCTGCTATTGTTGCCTGAAGAGTATGCTGAATTGAAGCTTTCCGCTGATTTGTGATGCATCATATTTGTGATTAAAACTTGAACATAAATAGGTCAATGGGCTTATTTGTGAGATCTCTTGTTAGCGAATACAATTTGTGTGACTGGAAAGGTAACATGTCCAGGAGTGAATTCAACAAGTCACTCTTAACTATATCAACTCAGCTATCAAGTTCGACTTATGCGAGAGCTGATATAACTAATAAAATCAGCCTGCTCCAAATTATCATCCATCAGTTCTCCAGAAGAATGAACCTTCTAGATGGCAAAGGGTCCAGAACCGTTTTGAGCCAGTTCCTATCAAGGAACTAGTATCCTGTATCTGAAGCGCAAGAAAGATGGAATATCAAGAAGAGTATTGTCGATAGAAGAGATGTAGGATACATTAGACTCGCATCATAGTCTTGAAGGTAACCATACTGGTAGAACCAAACTCTCAAAGCAGGCTGCACTGAAATACAACGGTGTGACAGAAAGAATATATTGCCTTTTTGTGAAAACTTGTCAGGTATGCCATCGAAAGAAAGCAAAGAAGTCCCTCAACAGGGTGGTTGTGAAACCCATTACAGCCACCGATTTTCTTTGCAGCGCTCAGATAGACTTGAGCGATATGCGATTAAAATCTCGCGGTGAACTTGTCCGCAGATAGGACTACCCCTACAAATATCTCTTGAATCATTTTACCAAGAAGATCAACCTGGTTCGTTCAAACTTAAGTCAGCTGAAGAGTTATGTGAGAAGTTGCTTGATCTGTTCTGTAACTCTGGACCACCACACATTCTCCACTCAGAAAATTGTAGGAAATTCTCTAATGATCTCCTCTTCAATGCCCTAGCAACGAAATGGCCAACAAATAAATTGTCCATGAAATCCTAGACACCCAGAGTTTCAAGGTGCTATGGAACGAGCTAACCGTGACATCAAAGACAGTCTTTTCGGAATGATGCATGGTAACAACAATTGTCATTGCTGGGTTAAGTACCTAAGGTGGGTGCAGTGGCACCAAAACACAACCTATCACACTACCATCCGGAGGACTCCTTATGAAGATGCCTACAACAAGAGGCCGCCAATGAGACTAACAAATATTGGCACCCATGTAAGTTCTGGCCTACCACTAACACTGAAGATGACATTGAAGTCTTCCAGAGTGACATTGCGTAACCTAGTCAGGTAGAAGTTCTAACCGAAGAATCAGAAGGAAGTGAAAATGAACATCAATGTGGTGCTGATAATCAATCATAGTCAGCTCTTTCATCTCCTCCTCTTTCAAATTATCCCACCCAACCAGACGAATATGAAGATCAAATCTTGGCAGCTCTACCGTTTGGAACAATTGTTAGCGATAATTTCATGACCTTTCCTTCCAATATTACTTCTCCGCCACCTCTAATAAATTCCCTTGCCTTCGAAAACCAGGTTTCAGAGGACATACTTCCATCCAATTACTACTCAGGGACTTCTGGTTCTCAATTAACTTCACCTGAACTCAATTATTGCAGTTCGATATCAACTCGAGATTGCGTTGCTTGTGGAAGAAATCTTCTGGCGCGGATTCATACCCAAGCTGTTTTTGGTTTCATCCACTTTCTATGCTGGCGGTCTGAGGGAGAAAAAGGCTAAGGAAGCAGTGTAGTGTCTCCTGCGGGTGACTTTCATCCAGGAGAGAAGCGGTGACAAGATGACAGCTGTGACCAAGCGTTGTCAAGAGAAACAACAAAATAGGATACTTAATCATGCATCTAAAAGGTTCAGTCTTGCTGAAGTTGAGGATTCCGTAATAATTCCTATCTCTCACCTTGATAAAGTTCACTCATTGGGTCCTCGCAACATTCTGGGGTGTATTACGAGTAGAGATGGGACTTCATATTCAATAGGCACAGATAAAGGTGCACTGGCAGTTAATTACACTCGTAACCAGCTTGAAGTATGCCCAACTAAACTTCTGCCATTGGATTCCATTCCTCCTGTATCGATTACACAGAGAGAATCAATGCAGAGTTCTTTTCTCGGCATCTCTAGTAACTCAGCTTGCTGCAAAAAAGCCAAAAGAGTTGCATCACAAATCATGAGGTACATAGTTGTTTTAACAAATATGTTTAGTGTTGGTGTTGTGAAGTCTTAGTTGATGGATATTAGTGTAATTGACTCATAAGAATCTCAAGCTCAGTAAAAGTAGCATGATACCAGTTTGTTTCAATTGATTAAATTCAAGGTCTCCCGTTTGATTATTAGCATTAGCCAGGGCCGGATGTTCCGCTAGGCGGACTAGGCAGTCGCCTAAAGCGCATAATATTTGGATTTAGAGAGATTTTATTTTTTGAAACTTAAAATTGGGTGAACGGCGGCACAGTTACATAGTTGCCTAGGGCGGAAATTTTTGAAACCACCCTCAAGAACTAGCGCTGGCATTAGCTTCTGACTCGCTGTGGCGAATCTTGATCCGACGGCATTGGTATCCGGTACTGGAAGGAATTAATATGGGAGCTTCATCCATATTACCTCGACCTTAACAAATTAGGAAACAAAATCAAACCTTGTGGGAATCTGGATACGATATTGCTGACAACTCTATGTAAACTTCACGAAAGTACAGTATCCTCCTCTAAACCTGGGATCCAGACCCCCAGATACCCAAACTTGGCGCCTATGATAGATTATCACAAAAATTGACTGTTCTCGAAATCTAATGCGTTCTAGTAGTTTTGCATTACATTCCAATGCGTAATCTAATCTGTGTACTACGTTTATACATCAATACTTCTTCTTAATACACCACAATATTCTATTACAACTCTACTCGCGTTTATAGCAATGTGAACAGGTTCACACCAATCTCGCATTTGCACTTCAACATTTACACCATCAGTATTGTAATGCAAAATTTCTCGCCTAAAATCTAGCCAATCAAATTCGAGTATTGAGTACGGGATTAACATATAATGATACAGATTGATATATTAGTGCAAATATACTATACTACATCGTCTTATCAATTTACGCATATAAATATGTAGGAAGTATTATATACCTTTTGGAAAATTAGTTTCACTGTTACGAATAAACAATTCCTATGTAGCTTCACAATTTGACTTAATCCATCAATTAACCAATTTAGGGCGCATGCATTAGGTCCAATTCCGTGTGTTGGCATTAGGTCGAAATTCATTGTTTACACTAAATCGAAATCGGAGCGCATGCATTATGTCGAATTCTATTTTGGCTATTTTGTCGATAGACGAATGTATATTAGCTATGAATATCTCGCTTTTAAGGCCAATTCATATTTTGAGAAACACTGAATGCTTCCTCAAATTTCAAAAAAACTTGCACAAACATTGTAAAAGCAAAAAATCCAGCGATTCGCCATTTTGCAAACTTTTCAAATGATTAATCCAACATTGGTCCATCTAAACACAAAATTCCCATGGACTCCACATCCCCTCCCCTAGGTAGCTTAGTAACGAGTACAAATGAAAACTCCCAGACCGATAAAGTAGTGAACAAAATACCTAATCCCCTTCCAATGGTATGGGTTTATAATTAATTCAATAAAATGTCCTATCACGTCCTCGTTTCTATAAATCCATTTTCTATATCGATCTATCGACAACATGGCTAAAATCAATTCGATCTATCACAGCATCTTAATTCGACATAATGTATACATATTAAATTCGATACATATTAAATACGACCTAATGCCAACACACGGAATTCGGCCTAATGCAGCGCCACCATTTCGAAGACGGAATAACGACCCCACAAATTAAGAATGAATCTCATTAGCTAGCCATCCAGGGGTTTAAACTTTGATCCAGCGGAAAAATTACTAAATCCAGGGAATGTATTGGATATTTGAGGTCTTTTTCTCATAAAAGAGCGGAAAAATAGTATTATTTGCATATAAATTTTGGAATCCAGGGAACAGTTAGGAAGGTTCGCAGGTATATAGGGGCGAAGATGTATTGTAACTCGATTTTCTGACTCACGGATTAGCCAAATATAGACTGGATGGGGACAAACCATCCCCCAAACAGTTCGGGCTCTGTGCGATCGCACACTCCGCACGTGCGGTAATTCGACACTGTGTATAGAGTCTTCGTAGGGTTATATATCTGCATTAATCTTTCCCAATAAGATTTCTAGTTTCAGAGCTCATAATATGCGCAGGTTGCAAGCAAATATCGGATTATAGCAGTCTTAGTGACGTCATTCTGGGATGACGTGACATATATTTGGTCATATACCTGATAGTACTGAGCAAAATAGTTAGTTTTCTTCAGGACTGTACATACCAACAATTTGAAGCCCTGAAATACATAAATATATGCAGGCTTTTATCTACTGGGGGGGGTGGGGGGAAAGCTTCCTCTCCAAACTCTTCAACTTCCCCCCAAAAATCTCATATAATGTACTATTAATCGCAATACATTATTCAATGGATAAATTATTAGAATATCAATTCATTGTGGAGATACTATTTGAAATGTAAATAAATAACATGTAGGAAACCTGAATCACATTTCATACAATTTCAACTGCGAAATAATAACATATGTTGGAAACTACAGCTTCCTACTATCCAGCCGCCTATATATTAGTGATGTACGAATTCTTGAGATATAATATAGCGGAAAAAATTCTTTTTGTTCACTTTACATAGAGAATAATTGATTAACCCAGTGTTATCATATGAATAAATTTGTTATCATTCGAGGAACTAAAAAAAATATTCTGACTGCAACCATATATCTGAGTCTGAACCACAACCACCAGAGGAAGATGCGATTGTTTCTACTCCATGTGTTTCTAAAACATCCAAAAAAATGCGAGCCTACAAGGACAACTAAGTTTATAATCCTACTTGGAAGAATGAATATACTTGGATGGACTACGATTCATCCCAAAATGGTATGGTGTGTACGATTTGTAAGGTCCATGGTAAATCATCGGTACAAGCGAGAGGTGCATGGGTGACAAGACCTATAAACAATTGGGTGAAGGCGAAAAGTTTGCTGATACAACATGAGAAATCTGATTGGTACGCAGCAGCGATCGAAAGAATGGTTATGTCTCAATCAACAGAGGAACATGGTAATGTAATGGAACAATTGGAAGCAGCCACTGCGGAGGAGAAGAAACAGAACCGTGACATTATGAAAAAGCTTATTCAATCCTTCTATTTCTTGGTTAAGCATCATATCCCCATACAACTACATTTGAAAACCTCATTACTTTACAAATTGAGAATGGGGACATCATACTGAAATCTCAGAGAGAAGTGTCCACACAATGCGACATATGAATCATATACCACAATAGTGGAACTTCTCTCAAGTATTAGCAATGTACTCGAGAAGAGGATCATCACCAGTCTCTGCGCTAGCCCATATTATTCATTAATGGCATATGAAAGTACGGATGTAGTATCACAAGAAGAGTTGTCAGTATGTGCACGTTGGATAGAAGATAATAAATCAGTAGAACATTTTCTTGGAATTTTGCATGCGAAGGAGAAAAATGCTCAAGCGATCGCTTGTTAGCTTCGAACCTTTCTTCATTCCATGAACATTGGCTTTGACAAGATGCATGGACTTGGTTTTGATGATACAAATACTATGTCGGGTCATATAAGTGGTGTTCAAATACGACTAAAATTACATGCACCAAGCTCTATCTATGTGCACTGTCGCTGCCATAAGCTTCAACTTGCTGCATTAAATGCTGCATCAGAACATACAGTGGTGAAAAGAATTTTGGGTACACTATTAACAATCTGGAAGGCTTTTCACTTTTCTCCCAAAAAAGCTGAGAAACTTGCTGAGATTCAAGCTGAACTTCAGGCTCCTGAAATCAAAATGCAGAAGCCTAGTGATACTCGGTGGTTAGTCCGTGGGAGAGCTGTGTCTGTTGTGCGACGGAGATTACCAGGTTAGTCAGTACATTTGAAGAGATTTAAGCAGAAACTGGAGATGCAGAATTATATAGAATTGCAAGTCTCTTAGTGAAGTAGAAGACTGTCGCATGTATCTACATGCTATCAGATGTTCTTCATATCGTAGTGAAATTGCAAGGAAGTCTACAAGCCAAGGATGTTGATCTTGCGAGTGTCCCATCGATGGTTGCTAGTACTACTAAACGGCTGTTGGAACTCAAAGAAGATGTAACAAGCAGCACATGGTTCAAGGAACATTCTTTGGTTTTTACTCATGATGCTCAATTAGGGGAGAAACACATCGTGGTATTGGAAGAAGAGAAGACGGAATTCTTCACAAGGTGTATCGACAATACCTCCAAGTGTCATAGATCATATTCATGTCATGATGGAATCTACTGAACTCATTTCAACCATGTCTGTTTTTGACCCTCGCCATCTTCCTGGTACAGAAGAAGAATTATTAGAGTACGGAATGGAACAGATTAAGACACTCACGGATTTTTATAGTGTAGAACAAAGGATCAATGTAGGAGGAGATAAAGGTATATCACAGCCTGACATCGAGGCTAAAGAAACTGAGTCAGAGTGGAAATTGTTTCGACGCTTAATTTTCCTACAGTATAAAGGTAGATCCTTACAATTTGTACTCTCACTACTGCTAGGGAACGGAGAGATATATGCTGCATTTCCTAACTTGGCAAAGATAGCCGCTATTTTGGAAGTAATACCAGTGACAACAGCCACAGTCGAAAAGAGTTTCAGCAATATGAAATTAATATAAACGAGACTTCGCAGCCGAATGAGTGAAGAGACACTTGATTATTGTATGCGCATATGTGTTGAAGGTCTTGATCACCTATCTGATGAAAATTTAGAGGCAGTATTGGCGCATTATAAAGGAATGAAAATCAGAAAATCAATTTGTGAGCGGCCCTTTCATGTTTTACTAACAATAGAAATATTCATTATTAGGAATTAGATTATATGTTTGGTGTTTACTCCAAGGTTGTAATATTTTGATAATTGGGTACTAAGGATTTCAAAGCTTCCCCCCCCCCCCCCAAATTTAACATCCTAGATAGAACCCTGATAGTTTGGAATAATTCGGGCATTATCGATTGGCCAAGTTATTGTGGGGATCCAAATACCCCTGTTTTCAAAATGAGTACATTTTCTGTATTTTTTGAAGTGATACACGCAAATAATCTAAGAGTCCTTTGGGTGCTTCTAAAAATCATGTATTATTTAGTCTATATGTCTAGCCTTTTATATTTTGCATAAATTCACTATCCACGTTAAGTTTCAGTATCTTTAATGGAAGGCCCGCAGACATGTATGAAGCGGATATTTCCACCAAATTTACAATCAATATTTTGGATAAATCTGAGAATAACTATCAACTCTAATACTTTCAATATACTCTAGATTTTCAATTATAATTACTTAAAGTTTAGAGTTATAATTCATGTCCACTATGATGAAATGATTACATAGAATTGATTATGGACCCACAAGTTGTCATTTTGGCAATATTTTGCATTCTTATATATTCCCATAACTCAATGAGTTGAAGGCCCGCTAGCACAAAAACCTTCTAGAATTAATATTTCAAATGTGTAGAATAGGAGTATGAAATCAAAATTGCAATATCTTTCATAAATTGTATTCATCTTTGCTAAATTTTTGACTCAGTTTAATACTATTTTCAATCATTTGTTTAGGTATAAGAATACCTTTAGTAGGCCAGTCTATCTGCATAAATAGACTCAGCTAGGCTAGCGGTGTCGAACAAGGGGCTGTCATACAATATTTATCCCCCAAAATACAATCTCCCCAGGTATATTATTACTGGAATTCCCTGAAGCAACGGCGCTTGTTCTTTTCATTGTCATGTTTTCGTCCAAATGTTCTTTCATTTTTTGAAAATACATGAAATTTTGGGAAACTCAAGGAGTGAAATATTCACAATGCTTTTTCAGGGAAATACGCCAACTAACAATTTATCCGCGATAAATACTTAAATAAACTTTCATCCCCTGGATATAATTTTGTATAATAGAATTTCCCCCGGATTAACTATTATATTGTCATTATGCATTAAGTTCCGCACCAAGTAGTTATTGGCGAAAGTAGGAATCTCCAATCCTACTTGCAAGAAGCTAAGTCGGAATTAATGCATTGTGGAATTTTACTGGGTTTTATTTCCAATTGATTTCGACAATGATAATTTTCGAATTACTCGATAATGGATTTTCTGATTCTAATCTAAGATAATCAATCTCTTTAGAAAAGATTCTAACATGGTACCGCCGAGTAGGAATCTTACTTTCCAAAAATTCCTAATTGAGGCGGATGATTATGACTCCTAATAGTTTACTGGTGAATATATTCTAAGATATCATTGTTTATCCGGGACCATATTCTACAATTTAATTATATATCCCATTTGATATTCTATTATATTATAATATATCCGAAGGATGTAACATTGTATAATATTTAATCTCCGCCGAATATATTTTTATATAACAATATATCCGAGGGATAATTTATTGTGGGCAAACATTACATGATAGTGTCACTTGATTGAGTTGGGACAAATTTGAGACTTGAATATTTCCACGTTCCTAACACATTCCTGAGATATCCATCCGTTGCTAGGGAATTTTTCACTTATTGGAAATATCAACTTTAAAACTCGATTAGTAATTAATCGTTTAAAAGGATTATTCTTGTTTAGTATATGCTTTTCTCCATACTAATTATTACGAATTCATGCCCGAAGCACCTGATTATTGAGTGTTCGGTGTTTGTTAGGTTTCACCAAAATTCTGATGTAAAATCGTCTAGTTGAAACCCGACCTTATGGCATGAGACTACGACAATTGTATATTGTGAATAGTTCCTGAATCACACTAACCTTGCATTTGTCCAAAGTGAATGTATTACAGAAATGTTGAATTCCATCTATTTAGCAAAAGAATATCAAAATGTGTCAATTGTTTGCTTAGTATGCAATAATTATTTGACGAAATTGCTCAGTCATTAATGACATATATAACCTTCAATAGCTCATATTTGATGAATATAGTTCATATCCAGTAACTGGAACCCTCAGGGGAAATCAAAAGCTGTTCGAAATAGCGAATGTTCTAGTTAACTAATCCCATAGATACTAAAAGTACAACGAAGGTGAAGCCAATATACGTTTAGATAATGAATGCTTGAGTTATTGGAAGTTGACTGTATACGCGGTCATCAAAAGAAAATTTGTGAACACACGTATATACAATTGGTCATAAAATAGTTGGTATGTTGTGAGTTAACTTCTAGTAGTCACCATAGATGGCAGTTGTTTGTCAATATCCACCTATAAGTCATAATCCATCAATGATATAACAAAAATCTCTATTGTCAATTATTTGTTTTCGCCAGAATTCACATACCTGTAATACATTTTGATTTGATATCTACAAGAGTTATATTGTACACTCATCAAGAATGTCATTTATAGTAATATTCAAATTGCTTCCTATTCTTAAGAGATATGATATACACATTAATTATAGGGGTGTGGAAATTTTGGAATTAACAAAATGTTATTATTTCTCATATATCGTTGTGATGGCTTCAAAAATAACTGCCATCCATGATCACTACTGTAACTCAAAAACTTGTCAACTTTATGATGGCAAAATCTTAAATAATATATAACAAATCTCTTTAATTAAATTCTTTATTAACTTTGAAATCAAAGATATAATATTTAACGTTCTACATGTCATCAATGATTAAAGTTTTGCCAAATAATACTACAGCCAGATTTGAATTTTTGGCTTTGTATGGAATTAAGACATCAAATTCTACATTTACAATTCATTATAAATAATCAAATAATTCGTACTATAGACTCGCAGTTTGAAATTTCATGTAATTTTGGACATGGTTGAAAAGGAACTGTATCCGAGAAACTACCACAGTATTAGACTATAATTTTGATTATATCAATATTATATATGAAGTTTTTTACAATGGAAAATCTTTCCATGTGTCCATAAATTACAAATCCCCATTAATTACATATGTCTATAAATTAGAAATGTCCAAAAATTATAAATTTACTCAAATTTTCGAATTGATTTTCTATTGAGTCTGACTAATAACTATTTTCTAATAATCCATAAGACCATATGAATTTGTGCAATATTCAGCTTTTGTATGTGATATTATTCTATTTTCATACAATGGTGGTATTTGTGAGTATATTGATGTATTTATAGTAATTTTCTTGTTGTGGCTGTCTAGATTTGTCTTCCTATCATCCACTTATGAAATTTTGACTGTACCAACTATATCTATTACATTGTATAGTAGCACAGTTCTAAAATTGTTGACTAAGTATACACGTATCTATATCCATATATATATATATCTTTTTGCTCTGCTGTTCGCACCTTTAGAGATATAGACACTAAATGTGGCATGTATACTCGTACTGACCTCTAGTTGTGCATCTGACATTGGAAACATTCATCCCTTTTGACACCTTCTATATTGTTGCCAAATTTAATTTTAGGGTTTTCCAAATTAGCATAATGCATGAAATTATATCTGGTGGATTTTATGAAATTAATCAGCACAATGTAATGTTTTGGCATTTATTTAGACTGCGATTCTATTTCTCAATTCATTCTATTAAATGTATATACATTGATTTATCATATGATTAATCATATATTCGCACCATTTTGTGAACATTTTCAAATTTTCATAAATATTAGCTTTCACTCTTTAACAGGGGTAACCTTTACATAGAATTAAATTTTTTGACATTTTAATGTCTTACAAGATTGGTAAAATTCTATTTCTTTGCTAAAATGGATATTTAGTAAATAATATAGTTCCAATAATGGGCTAAAATTAATTTGGAAAATCATAGTCTTGACAAACGGTGATTGAGATTTTATTTTTTAGTGTGTACACCTTTTGGTTGAATGAGTTGGCCCAAATTTATTGATGAATATACCAGGGGCTTCGCCACCGGAGAGGGCATATGGGTAATGCCCCACCCTGGTAAAACTCGTGCTCTGGGGCATGCCTCCCCTAGATGAAAAATCCTAGCGACGTCCCTGAACTATGGCAGAAATTACGTCATAGTTAGATTTACAGTTATGCTACCGAATAATTATTGATATTTGTAAATCTTCATTTTTTGATAGCACCTATTTCTCTGTGATTACCATTTGCTACACTGTGTGTATGTATATCCATGTTCGCGTCACATCGGAATCGTATTATAATGTATTACAAGAGTGTTGGGAGTTGGTTTTGTCACTTTTGTGTGCATTTTGCCTGGCTGATTTGACTATAAATCTAGCGTCTATCTATTTGAAGGGTGATATTTATCAAATTCATCACATCCATGGTATCAATATAACTTAAACCGTAATAATTTTATATTTGTGATCAGCCCTTCGGGACTCTCAGTTTTTTCATTCACTTGCTGATATGCAAACACATATGTATATATTTAGGCTTACATACATGCATACATATTAATTGCGTCTTAATAGTATTAATTATTTATGATTTTCCTAATTCTCTGTTCTTTAGGCTTATTTCTACATCTTTATTTTCTTAATACCTCCATTAAAACTCCCACGTTGAGATTGTGCGATCTGGAAACTCGTGTAAGTTGATAATTTTGCCTTTGAATTAATATGCATTCCAATGACCCAACAACACTTACTACCCATTGCCCCCATAACCTAATTTTGTTCCATCAAAATTACACGATTATTCAATATCTACATCTGTACATATTTCGACAGTTAGCATTGGTGAAACCAAATTTAACTTCTCCAGGGTCACATTTCGTTAAATTTTCTCAATATTTGATCTTGTCAAATACTAGCTTTTGACCTTGCAATGCGAACTATTTTAGTTATGGGTATTGTAGCTAGCATTACTTCGGTTTTCAGCTTACTATGGAATGTGCAGTGTTCTCCCTGGGAATTTTCGCTTCTATGGCCAATACAACTTCTGTTTTTGATATGTATTTTTCCTTCTATTATGCTACTCTCCAGATTTCGAAAATGCTTCACATTATCAAAAGTTCGGCCTTTGCTATTCCGAAGTGCAGAGACTGAAATTATCTCAAAAATGGTCCATCTTGTATTATCAAAAAGCCTTAATTGTACCCATTACTACTTTGCATATCAATTCCTTGTTCGTCCACCACGGGCACTTAAGGTATTAATAATACACAGGTGATTAGGTTTGCACACAAAGTCATAGTCCGCCCATTTGTAGACCTCTCAGACCTAATGTACTCTGCATATGTCTAATGATTCCTGAGATACTAGCGATCAATATTATTTTGCATGATTACTCACCCTGACCCCGGAGTCCATTGTTACCTACCTGATTTTGTTCCCGGTTTCCCCGAAAAAATCTCTCAAAATTTCTTGATTTGAAGATTATTATTTTTGAAGAAAATGTGTCATATATTATTTTTCGTAGATTCCAGGGCAGTGCTGAAATGTTGTATAAATTATGATAGTTATCACTTATTTCACCAATTTTCATTTATACAATGTATCTTTTGCTCTTGGTCCTATCCTAATTGGCCTGACTTTTACGTTTTGAGCCCTCCTTAGAAAGACCGTAATGTATTTTGAGATTTTGGTTTTGCTGGCGACCGGGCTTGGCCCATCCTTTCAAAATGGGGAATTTCTTCTAGGGCAGTTTATATGCTGAATCGGACATACTCACTTCAAATATGTTATCAGCATCTCGAAGTTTCACTACTTTCTCTTTATAGCTCCATCTGCATCCAACAATATTCTATGGGGGGATATTCTATAGCCTAGATTATAATATCCTGTGTAATGAGCAATATTTTGAATGAAATGTTCACAATCGGGCTAAATACAATCAATTCAGTTCATCTCAATTTGGCTCACGTTCAGTTCATTTACCGGTTGTTCACTTTTCATTTTGTTGAAAGGTTACTTTGAGATTTTTTAATTTTAAAATTCTCACCAGCATATAAGTAAACTATAGCTTACTAAGCCTCACTACTGATTATTGATTCGTGACCAGGGATGTTCTTGTCGACCTTACCGAATTTGAACGATTATGTCACCTGTTTGATAAAACCATAATTACTATGCAGAGGGGCAGCCTGAGAATACTTATCTAGCCTAGTGATGGCTGATGGGTCCAATTTTCGGATGATTAGACTTGTAGTACCTTCCTTGGCGTGGTCTGTCATATCATGTTTCGTCGTTTGTTCTATCATAGTAGGTGTCTCACTGAATGTACATGATATTTACTTTTAAAACAAGGACGTACCGTTTATTTTAACTATTTCAAACTAGTCCAAAGCTGTGGAAGAAATTAGACCTAAATGCAACAGTGCTATTTATGGTTAGTTCCGTAGAATCCAATATAATGCACCTATTTCCTTTTTGGTCCTGCGAATAAGATACTTCACCGGTTTCCTGTTAATATTAACCACTACGAGGGTTCACTGTCCAAAGTGGCTTAAATTGGGAATTCTATATTACTATTTCTTTTACTTTTGATTGATCATGTTTTTTGGCTAAATTGCTATTTTCCACACGTCCAACATAGATAACATACACTCAATTATCATATTGCAAGATTTATTACAGAAAACGAAGAAAAGCATATTCACATTGTACAGCTGTTAGTTTTTACATAAGTCAGGTATTATTACGTCTCTCCAAATAATGTTCAATATTAGTTCATTAAATATGTACTAGAATTCGTATAAGACCAGGGCTTGCGACAGCCCATTTTGATTTGCGCACTTCTTTTCCTTTGTCAAAGTGTCTGCGCGTACCTATATTTTTTGGTAAAATCCGAAATTTACATTCAGTAATAATTGGTGTTTAGGTTTGCAGAAGTCACATTTATATTGTATATATGCGTGCGATGTCCTTATGAAATGTGATATTTCTGAAGGTTGTAATGAGGGAATTTAATTTTGTAATATTTCTTTGCTTGTGTTGTTTTGGTTAGCAAAGAATGTCATATTAGCCATTCATTACTAAGGCCATTTCTCTACAAAGAGACATGAATACTGTATAAATAACCTGCCAGGAGATAGTATTTTCTGTAGTTATCACCAGATTTTTCCCATGCTCACATTTTCCATTGTCATTCATTTTTACTGAAATGAAATTTGAGATTTTTATTATAACTTAAACGGTACCATTAACAGTGTTTATTATCAATTTAATTTGAGACTTCCACCCAAAGTTAAGTTGTTTGAAACATTCGGAACAGGCTTGGACCGGGTCACGAATAAACCGGGTCACCGGGTCACGAATAAACCCGGTCACTATTTTCAATAAATTTCCGGGTCTGAATCGGGTCACTGATTTTGACTTGACCCGGTTTATATCTTTATGGGTAATTAAATTATAACGGTTTGTAAATCATAAAGATTCAGTCAATATTAGTTACACGTTTCACTTTCATGAATCATTAGTATTTTTACTAAACTTGTTTGGTATCATTACTACCGTATACTTATATACATATATACTCTTATGTACGTATATAGATAATGTAATATAGAAAATTAATGTTTTGAAAACCGGGTCAAATACCGAAACTGGGTCACCGGGTCGGAAATTTCAACCTGGCCTACCGGGTCAGGATATCATGACCCGGTCCAAGCCTGATTCGGAATATATCCCAAAATTTCTAAAATGTTATTTGGATCAGTACTATATCAATACATGTATCAGGTGATTATCGTGATCTCGTTAGAACACAATGTTGAGTTTTGACAACCAAGAAAAGCAGTTGTGGTCATTATTTTCTTATAAGTGAGTTCCTTAGAATGTTCTTACTTGAAATTGAGAGACAATCACTATTAATTAGTATGCTTTAGTTCGCCTTCTAATTCGTTGATTTAAAGAAATAATCATACTTATAGTTGCTATCTCAGGAATATATGAACGCTGAAACCTTACGAATTAATGTTTCCTTGCTTAGTTTATACTCCATTTCCGGAAGTGACTGCCATGCGTCTAACAAATGACAACTAGCGAAAGAAAAACACATTTTTCAACTGTGTAGACAATGGATAATTCAAACGAACATGTTTATGTGGGCATATGATTGCGTTTTGAAAGTTTTCAAAGTTTTAATTGAGGTTTTTAGTCAGAAGTGTGATTGCGAAATTTAGGGCAGCGTTGTTCATTCTGAATTGTCAAAGCAGCGATGGTAGATTTATGAACTACTACCTAACCTGCTTGACGATTACGACCTCCAATAATTGATGGATTACATTACTTCATGGTCTAACTTACAACAAGTTTAGCCAAACTATCCCTCTCAGAATCATATAGAATACGAAAAGAATCTTGACACATTTTCAAAGGAAATCGCATTTGTCAATAGAGATACAATTCAAATCAGGCTAAGAGAAGAGCTTACTATCACATTGTTGATTTAACCAATCTTCGACGAAGTAGAAGTTAGCAGCTAATTCGAACTAAAAAGCGTGTTCACGTATAGCTAGAGAAAACAACTGTAATTTTTCAATAATAAACCATTTGTGGATTACGAAAATGTGATAATAATTTTAAAATATGAGTGATGGCTTACCATCAATTTTTAGAATGTTTATAACATCAACTTTGGAGTGTATTTGACCATCTCTCAGTAATACTTATCTATTCCATTTACTTTATAGACTTTATAGCTGCATGTTTAATTAACTTTTTGTACGAATTCAGATTCACATATAAATTTAAGTGCATTTAGGACGAAGAACCATTTATAACCTTAAGTCAACACTGGCCATGATCTATGACAATACAATGCTCTAGCGGTCCTAATCAACGCCCCCGTGAATTCATTATCGAATATTGGCTAAATGTTTAACCAAACACATTTCCTGATAGTTTTCGTGAATATCCATACATATGCATTTTTATTAGTTAATTATACGGTAGTAAGTTCTTAGGTTATGTATTCAAAACTTTACAGTGGAACTCTGATAAGACTTACTTTCGCTAAGTACTTACGCTGGAGCTTTGTGTTTTTGACAACATCTTGTGGTGGCCACCAGTTTTAATTGTCCTTGTAGATTTTGACTTCTTTGTATGGACTCATCAAATGATCATTTTTCGTTTCAACTTAATGCACCTGTCCATGAAGGGATCTACCTCAACATGAGATCAGTAAGCTTATCAGCAGTAATTTAACCCTCTGACACAGATTTGAAAGTAAAGAGGCAAATTTGTATGCTCTTCATCAAATAGATCTTCATTCATCGTATTGGACAATAAGATCTCTTCTAATTCTACTTCAATCAGCTCTTCTGTATGAGTATTTACGAGCTCTTCCACTTCCGAAGCAGCGAGATCCTAGAATCCCTCTCTTCCAATATCATATGAAATCTGGATGATCGTTTCTATTCCCTCATAGATATCTGTTAAACTATTTGGGGCTTGGACTACCTCTTCACAACTTATTTCAGATTGCGTTAATGATAAACGGTTACAATTAATTTAATGAATCTTTGATGTCTCTAATACACTAAGCAGTATTGTAACTCTTCCAACAGTCGATTCCGAAGATAGAATCATTCTTCTCCATCATATTCAAGATTCGATTGAAAGACCGCTTTAGGTAATAAGACTTGAAAGTGGTCCAATGGCTGAGGGTGGGCAGTTGTATTTGGTGGTAATTATATTACTTTGACTTGATCATGGATAATTGTATGCGTGGGGGTGACTGGGAACGCCATCAAACGTCAATACCACGATAAAATCCATATTCTACTTTGTTAGGTATTTTCCTCAATGATAAGGGTATTGTGAAACCACCCATGAATACATTATACGTGACCTCAGCTTTCTTTCTTATTTCGTCTCCATATGACTGGTAACTTATATTTATCTTTATAATTTCTCTTTAGAGAACTGTACAACAGAACTGACTTTATGATCAATGTCTCTAAGAATAGATATTTCAATGTATTGTGAAAGGCATTTAAGAATGTAATTGTAATCTTGAAACGTCATATTTTGTATAACCCATAATTCTTTGAAGCCAATTGTTGATTTCATATCTTCTGACATGCCTGACGAATTGATACCAAAGTAATTACTTCAGTACATGATGCTTTGATGAGGTCTTTACTATAACATATTCATAATAAACACAATATGCTTTTGATGAAATATTTAAGGAACAAAAGTTTCAATCATCCAATACCATCTCAACTATAATTGCTTAATTGTAAGGCTTGTGAGCAATTTAGCCCCATGGGTTGTTGCTATCCCATAGAGTTAAAATAAAGTAATTTTGTGTGCTCACTGCTTCTCATCTCTTCATCAATATCTGAATCTAAATGCCTTCAAAGTAAGTACATGTGATATCAATCAGGATCGGTTCATTTTTCAACTGTGGTTTCTCGGCTATCAGTAGCAATCCTTTTCATTATCTCTGGGTAAAATCAATTGAGGTGTTGTTATCTCTTGGATCTTGTTCAACTTACACCCATTGGTGAAGCATAACATAAATTTATGACCTGCATTTATGTCCGATATAATATTCGCTGTTTTTTTATTTGATTTTTCGTAATATATCAAAAGATTGCATTATAACAGTATACGTTTTTTGTATCCTCATTTAGTCATGGAACTTATCTTAAATGAGGTCAATCTCTCCTTACTAATACCATAAAACAATTCTCGTATATTTCTATATATATTGATCTACTCACAAAATAATCCATGTTCAAATATCAAGAAAATCCACAATCACACGGTTTTGAATCTCGAACAACCTTGTTACTGTAAACCGTTTGCTTAATAGCTGGAGCTATTTATCAATTATTCAGGAATTGAGAATGTATTATGCAATTCTTTTTGGTCAATTTTTCATGATACAAAATAGGCTGAATTGAACTTGGCCGAATTGTCTGTTAACTTCACTTACTTTTCCGAGGTGATATTAATTAATTTTCAATTATGAAATTGATGCGGATTTAATATGACTTTTCCAAAACAGGATCAATTTCTTTGAATTCTACATGATACAGATTCAAGCTTTACGTACAAGCACGGAAACCTAGATACAAAACAGTATTACAGTGCTCGATAATCAAACCTAGGACTTAAGATAATGAGTGCTAGCATGCTGGCCATAATCTCGGGGTAATGGGTCATGGCTCCGTGACTCATGACCCATGACCCACTAGTACTTTCAATGTATTCTCCAGTTTAAATACGAATCATCATCATCATTATAAGATGATATACAATTATACATAGAAATATTTAACATATTTGGCAGAGTAACAAATACGTTTTTTGAGATATATCATATATTCTACACCCAGGACGCAAATACCATAATTGGCCTATAACGAATACTTGACAGCTCGATTCGTCAATTGGTCAATGGGTCTGGTGGCTCATGGGTCAGCAATGTTGACCCATGGCCCACTCTGCCACCTACCACCCAAAAGTGGCTCTTTCATTTGTCGCCTAATTTATAGGCGTTGCCGTGCAGGCATTCGGTAGTGGAGAGCAATACCACCCAATATTACAGATCCTATGCTCACAAGTTACCTAAGAGTAATGTAAACTCTTAGTCTCAATTTTCACATCATCTTGAGCCTTTTCATACTGCCAAATTGCGCATCCCACTCTCTTCTACTATAATATTATAAGAATAGTGAATAGATGAATTGACACATATATGATATATGTGAATCGTGTTGATATAGCCTGTGTAACTGAAACTTGGCTCCCTGGCGAAATCCCTTCTGTACCACTGCCATCGATGGTCACTTGTGAGAGGAGAAGCAGAGTTGATCGGAGAGGTGGCGTTGTCCTTATTTGCATCCATAATAGCATCCCATACCACAGAATTGAGAACTTAGAATGTGATATGTTCGAGTCACTTATGGATGCTTGTCAGGGGTGGGTGCATACCGCATAATCAAACATCCATGTAGGTTTTATATATCACCTTCCGGGCACTTGTGATCTTAACGCCACATATCATAAAACCCATTGATGACACACTAGACACATACCCATTTGTGGGTGTTATGCTCCTCGGCGATTTTAATAGCGTACCGCCTGTGGAGCTATCCATTAAAACAGTTTGTCATGTCACAAACACGGCATATAGCGATTTCAGACAAATTTCCAACATTGACAGTCTGCATGAAAAATCAACCGTTCTTTTGCTCCTCGAGCCTGTCTTATCACAATCTTGTCATTTATTTACCACCTTCTTCACATAGGTTTACGCAGCTAAAACTGTAATATTGAATGTCCGAGTGATCAACTTGCATGAGATAATTTTCCGAAATGCTGTCTAAATTGGACTGGAACACATTGCACTCACAGCCATCGTTTGAGCAGAATTTTGAAGTTTCTAAAAGTCCATATCAGATCAAATATAAGATTATCTCCCAACCATAGATGTCATGCGCAGCGTCATATATCTAATAAACCATGAGTTACAAACTATTCCCGTCAACACATTACTCAACGCCAACGAGCTATCCTTTCTGCAAATTTTATTGAATATCGTGCTCTACGCAACAAAATGATCAGTAATGCTAGTGCCATCCGCCTGTCTTACCTTCGTGGTAAACTGAGCTCTCTGCTTAATTGCGACCACGCCATTGGTACAAACTACCACCAGTCAAGGGAAAACTTCCTCCAACATTCATTCCATGGCTAAATATTGTGTGGTGGGGATTTCAGCATACTACCTGTGAGGATAAACAGTTTTTTTGAATCATTTTGTGGGGATCTGGAGCCCTTGGGAGCGGGTATGGTGCCACAGTATTGCCCTGTTCCCCCAAACTATACTATCGACACTAACACCGTTTTATAGTTGCTTATTTGGATAGAATACACGAAGCTTTATGCCCTGACGATATCCTTGTTTGTATTCTCCGAAACAACTCTTTCACTTTACCCCATCCGGTTGTACTATCTTTTATGCATCCATCCTGGAGTATTATTGACCATCTATATGGAAATCCGCCAATGTCTTCCCCATCCCAAAGCATAACCGTCCGCCAGCTATTGATAAAGGTTTGAGACCAATTTCACTGACAGGCGTATGGCGAAACTATTAGAACGAATACTTAATAGGAAGATTGATGCTCGACATCATTGCTGGCATGCTTGTTCAGAATCACTACCGGAGACTTAAAGGTCTATTCACCACCCTTGCAATCGTTTAAATCTTCCACACTTGGCTCCTTGCGGTAGAGGAAATGAAGGCCTCACAGGTGGGCCTATTGGACTACCGTAAGCCTTTTGATTATGTGGACCACACAATAGTAATCACAAAATGTGAAACTTTGACCTCCCCTATCTTTTCTTTCGATGGTTATGTGCCTTTTTATCTAATTGGTCACAAAGGGTGAGGCTTGATCAGCAATTGTTCCCCTGGGTTTGTCTGATAGGAGTCTTTCCAACAAGGATCATGCCAGAGGCCCCTCCTCTTTATTTTACCCATAGTGATTTACACTCTCTATGTCCTCTGCACAAATATATGGATTGTACCACCTTATAGGTGCAAGTCCAGAAGGGGAGCTTGAGCTCCATGCATACACTGATAGTCCTAACAGTTTCGTTGTCCACCGCGAGCAAATGATGCCAACATCAATAAATCATGGGATTTATTGTATCTTTCGCTAAACAACCCTCCTCCTATCTTGATCGAAGGGATGAATATAGAGGCGAAATTCCACCTATATTTGTTCAAAAGCCTTTTAGCGTCTATACCAGTGGTTCTCAGACTTTTTCTCATTGCGTACCCCTCAAGCTGGATCTTGTGTGTGATGTACCCCTTAAAATGGCCTGCATTGTAAATATTAGGTTTACAATTCCTTTTACCCAGTTGTGAAAAATAAAAGTGTTTTTTATTCTAGCAATATAAATAAAGTAGATAATTAATTAGTGAGAAGGATGTGCTTGCATGTTGTGTATCAGGCTATCAATTCGTGGCACAGTTTTTGAAAGGGTCAGACGGAGATCACCTTCCACAGACAACCGCGCTCGAAATTTGTTTCTAATTAGTAATAGCGCTGAAAATCCTTGTTAACAAATTCCTCTTGGACTCTGTCTGGTATAGAACTTACATCGCATCTAAATGGATTTCGAATCATTTTCATGTCCAGCTCGCTCAAGTCTGGGAGTAAGTTTAAAATTCATTTCGCATTGCTGAGAGGTGAGCCTTTACTAGAGCACCTATACTTTGATCTGTAGTACCCTCTTCTCCAAGAGTTGCTAAGAGGCTTTCAAAAAAATCAAACTTTCCCACGGTTAACTTTGCTTCCCAGAGTTCTAACTTCATAATAAATGCCTGAATCTTGTTCACACAATTAATCACGGTAGTATACCGTCCTTGGAGGGACTTGTTGAGCAAGTTGATCCGCGAGAAGATATCATTTAGGTAGGCGAGTTTTTTCAGCCATTCTTTCTCTGAGAGTTTGCCGAAGAATTCTTTTGACTTCTCTTTCCCATCTCGTTCAAAGAATTCAAGCAATTGGTTTTTCAGTGAATATACTCGAGAGAGCATGTTCCCTCGTGAGAGCCAACGAACTTCAGTATAGAACAGCAAATTCTGATGGTCAATATCTAATTCTTCGAATTCAATTATTTTGGCAACTGAACTGAAAGTTCAATTATTCTGGCCAACGAATTCAGTTATTTTGGCAACCGAACTTAAGATTCAATTATTTCGGCAAACGAATTCAATTATCTTGGCAAACAAATCAATTAATTTGGCAAATGTTTAAAATTATACGCTCTATATATTGGTATAATTTCAACATTTCCCTTTGTAGAGTGTGAATTCATATACTCAGACCAGAATGTTAAAAAATGTGTAGAAACATTATTTACATTAGTAACTTCTATTCACTAAGATGGTAGAACCTGGTAGTCATAGATTCCTACCTCCTGGATGAAAGATGCAGAGAGGGAAGTACTGGCTCGTCGCCACGCCACTAGACAACGTGACGAATTCAAGAAGGAGGTGGCTGCTAAACTATTAGACAATACCATTAACATGATCCAGGCAAAAATGTCACACCTCATTGTCTTATCTTCACAACTCAATAACCTTATTTCTTCTATACAAAAGGCTTATTTTAAGGATATTTTCGAAGAATTGAATTCCTTGCCTGAAGATGCTGTCTTATCTGTAGAATACTATCCAGCAACAGCAGATGTAGTCAACATCTTTATGCTGACCGATAATATACAGAATGTCAATATTATGGAAGATGGTGACATTCTAGCTAATTCTACAACCAAACATATAATGTTGAAGCTCAGAGACATGATAGCTCACAATATCGTTCTTAAGGAGCAGATCACAGGAGAAATCAGAAATGGCATTCCTGACATGATGAGGCTATCCACAGATAAGATAAGCTGTAGAACTTTCCGCTTTTTACCAGTAAACCAACAGTGCTGGCTATTAGGACGTGACGAAATCGACGTTCTAAGAATAGACGCCTCAGAAGTTAAGATGCAAGAAGGAAGTGCTTACGAAGTAAGGACTGGAGTATTATTCTCTTCATCTACCAAGACATACACAATCAATTGGTCAAAATGCAAGAGAGAGCTACAGAAGTATGGGAGAGACCTTACATGGCCAAAGCCCTCAAAGAGGATGAAAGGAGAAAGGCTGCTTATATACTCAGGACGATCTATAGTAACTCCAGTAGATCGTCCCGAGGTTCTTCAAAATTAATTGCTTTTGTTTGCCAAAATAATTGAATTATCAGTTCAGTTGCCAAATTAATTGCTTTTGTTTGCCAAAATAATTGAATTTTCAGTTCAGTTGCCAAAATAATTGAATTCAGTTGGCTAGATAATATTACATTCGTTTCTTTTCGGCGCTATCTCCCAAAATGCAGTACACGATGTCCTTACAACAGGGGAGTATAAGATTTTCTGCAATCGTATGTGGTTTCTTTTCTTGAGCGATTCGCAAATCCACCATGTACGAGGTACGAAGACCTGCTTGAGTCTGTTGACTCAATTGTCCTCTGTGATCTATACGGATTCGCTTTACTCCTACTTCTTGGTGCTTGAAGAAATCTATATCCTTATCTGCAAGATTTGGGTGGCCTAGCTTAAATGGCGGTTTAGAAAACTTGGTTTCATCGAGCCCTCAGATAGCACCTTATAACATATTACACATTGTGGTAGTTCCCGTCCCTCTTTAAGTATGGATGTAAATCCATATTTGATATAGTCTTCATTATACTTCCGTTTCTTAGCAGATTCCATATGAATTTGGTGATAAAGTCAAGGTCTCAAAGAAATACTCTTCTAATTTCCATTTTATAAGAACAATACGATACACGGGTGGGTGTGATATTCAAATCAATATGAGTTGACACATATGTACGGACAATGGAATCCTTAATTAGCATAACCTCAAACAATAAATATCCAAGGGTGATAATAATTAGTGATGAAACCATTGTAACTGATACATATTAATTATTTGGCATGAAATAACTATCTATGTGCTGAGTCTGTTGACATGATAGTGTGTAACTCGAAATGTTTGTATATGATTATTACAGAATTGATATGATTAGTGAAACACCGGCGTACCCCTAGGAAAAGTGCTGGCGTACCCCAGTTTGAGAACCACTGGTCTATACCATCTTAAGCAGCTGCGGAGAGCTTGCCTCGACAGAGGTGGCTTGCTCTTTTTCTGGATCTGTAGTCAGGCCAGTTGTTGAATATGCCCTATCCGGTGTGTCTTACATCCCTGACCATGTCTGATTCTGCCAAGATAGAGTACATCCAAATGAGAGCCATGAAAATGATTGAGCTGAGCTTGTGTTATGTTGTGGCATTTGATAAAAACCACCTAATTTATCTTAGGGTCCATAACGATTGTTTATTCGCGAAATATTTTCTGCCATTAAGTCCACATCACACAAATTACACCATCTTCTACCTGTACATATATCTCCCAGTATTCCCTACTTTGGTTATAAAATCTATCCTCCCAGAAACCAAAACTAACCGGTTTAGAACTTTCCAATTTTCAATAGTTCTATTGATACCTCCCTGGAGTTTCTTTTACTGGATACTGATGTGACGCCTGAAATGAGGTCTCGAAAACACTGATGATATTCCTGCAGGTAATGACTTGAAGATCCTGATGAGATGGCCGAAGTAGATGAATGTAAGATACTGATGCCCCGGATTATTTTGATTGTACTGTTGTTCATTTTGTGCTCATTTTGTATGTATGTATTTTGGGAAAGGCTTCTCATCCTACATGTGCGCTTTTGGGAAATTCTGTTCATTTCAGATTAGCTCGTTCGATCAATATTCATTTAGAAGAATATTCTTACGCAAAAACACTCCAGGGGGGTTGTGAACCTTTTATTTTGTTTTCGTATATTTTTGAGAGCAATTTAGCCTAATTGCTACAAATTTCCTTTTCTTTTCTTTTCTTTTACATTAGTTATCTTATCATTTATCTTTTGTTAGGCAGTATCTTTTGATATATCCGAACTATTGAATTAATTACTTGAACTATCTACCATTCTCCAACACCTGTTCAAGTTCAGCTTTTGATAGGCTTGGATTACTTTTCGAGCCGGTTAAATTACCACCTGCCACCTGTCACCTGGGTGCTAGGTCACCTTGCCGAAAGACATCTTTCCGAAAGTTATTTTCCAGAAGTTATAGTTAATTTATTTGTACTAAAATAGTGATAAATTTTTAGAAGTTTAAGTTTATTGTAGAAAATTGAAATATGAAAATATAATAAAACTGATATATTAGTAAGTTAAATTATGCGTTATACGACGAAGATATTCTAGATGTGGTATATATATTTATTCGTCTACCAACTTCTCTAAACGTCTATTAGGTTGAACGTACTTCTTCTTATATTTCTGCAGTTCATGTCCGCATCAAACTTTTTCTAGTGTAATTTCATTATCACTCTGTTCCATAATAATTTTGCTAATTCGTTTAGAGAGAGTTGGATGCGTTGTGTTAACTCTTATATCGAATGCTCTATGCCACCCCTCCACAGAAGTATTCATCCGTGGCAGAACTCATTCTACTCTACCTCTAACATTCCATAGTTCTATGGAAAATAACGGACTTCATCTTCGTCCATGATGTTCTAATCCAATCCATGTCTTCTCAAAGTAGTGAATGAAATCACTTAAGTAATCTACAAGAACATTAAACAGGGAATCAATGAGTTCTCCATGTCATAGAAAGACATCTATTCCCGGTACAAATGCTATTACCCGAAATTCCTTCATAATCACCACGAATTGTTCATCACATTGTTAGCGAAGTTGAAATCCTTGGGCCTGAATCAGTCGCCAAATCGCTTGCCCGAAATGAAAATACATGCCTGAAGTACTGAGTTGGAAAATTCTGTGTAAGTGCGTTTAAAGCAGCTCTTTCAAAATCGATCATTATCGTATCAGGTTGTAATGAGGGATCACGCCCCTTCAGAGTAGAGAAGATTTGATTGTACGTCATTTCTGTTTTATTTTTAGCTATACAAAAGATTAGAAGAATTGTCACGGTCTCAGTCTATCACGCATGGACAGTGTATAATTGGTATCCAAGTGGTGCGGAATCAAATGTCAATAGCAAAACCACTTTAGGTATCGAGCTAGCAGTCTGATGTTTTCTTCTGTTCCGAGGATAATTAGATAGATCTCTGGCTTGTTGAAGATTAAAATTTGTTGGCCCCTTGTTGTATGTATAGATTCGTAAAAATCTATATCTGAAAGTTTCCTCTTGCGTCGTACAATTTTAGACAAGTATTCTTTAGTGGGTAGTTTTATTGCTGCATCAATTGAGATTGGGCTTGTTGCATTCTGGATTACCGAAGAAGTACTTCTTCAGTTAGTGTAGATCGGAATTTAATCGCTTCTATAGTTTTAACTGCCTCAATAGATCCGAAATCGGGTTGATGATTGTGGCTTAGAGGTGCCTTTTACAAATTCGCTTATTCTATAAGTTATCATACGACTATTACATAAACCTCTCTTCTCACAACGCCAATAAGTTGAATGATCAGTATCTGGATCTTTGATATATATGTAATCATTATATATCAGCTTATTTCCCCCGAAAATTGTTGATGTCAATTCCATTTTATCGAAAATAGTAATTATTCGATATTGCCAGTATTTATAGCGATTATACGGTAGAATGTGTATAAATACCTACCATTCATTAAATTATTTATTTTATATATATAATTTGTCCCATATGATTAATTTAATATCTTTCGGCAAGGTGTCCGGACACGGCCACTTGAGTCATATTGTTGAATTAGTCAATTGCTTATTCATATAATTAATATACCCTTCTTGGTTTACTTCCACCGCTGTTTGGCTTCTGTTTAGATCGGGAAGATGTCTAGAGTATGAAATATTGCCATCGTCATGCAAGTAAGAATATTGACAATTTACTTCATATTTTACATAAATTCATTTAGATTCTGGAATGAATGTTATTGATAATCAATATTAGCTTGAGCAACTGGAATGTAATTTGTTTTTGATTAGGAAAGGGTTTAATGTAGTTTGTATTTGTAGAATTCAAATCTTAGTGAGAAAAAATCAAACATATTAGGGCTAAACTAATTGTCCAATCTCCTTTTAATTTTGGAAAAACAATCATTATTAGTGACTAATGAAATATCCCATTTTAAATTATTTAAGATGAATTCGTCAGAATTATTCAACTTTAAATCAGTTTCACCAAGAAACTATTATCAAAACAGAATGGAAGGGTGTCCACACATTCCATCTCATGACTAATTTAGTTACTTGCCGTTAATGTGTTGTTAGATTATTCCATATTCATTTCTAAATATGTATATGTGTCACCATTTCGCTATCTGAATCACGTACATCACTATATTATTTGGAACAGACAAGACCTCAGCATGTATTAAATTATTTGCAGGTTCATTGAGATTTAAACTAGACAATAAACTGAAGATAAACGCTTCGTCATTTGCATGTTTATCTCGTAATTCTGCTATTCATAATATAAATTTTTCGATTGCATTAGTAACAGCATGAAAAGACCTAAACCAAACATCTGCATTATACCAAAACATTCAACTTTCTCAAAGATAAGCAAGAGATAAATATTTTGAGAACCTTTCAAGATTTAGACTCATAAAATGCTGATAACATGAATATATTCTAGGAATTGATCGAAGTAATAATGAGAACTCTACAATACACAACTTTGATTGGTTTTGAATGTTTCAGATCTAAAAAACGTATTGCATTTCACACTCGTTATTTAGGAATAAGTATAGGTTATGGGCACTGCTCTCACATCTTGCAATATGTTTTCTCACATCTGAACCATTTATAATACAATTTGTTCCTGTTTGCTTTACGATTGTTTCCGCACGTTATATGTTTGTCCAGAATTGACTAAAGAAACTGGAGGATCCCAGGGCAGATTTTTGGCATACAAGAGTGTTTTGGCCCTGGTTCGAACATTTTGAGAATTGGAACAAAATTCACACATATAGTGGAAATATGATATATTTGTCACCTTTTTCAATTTTATGAAAAATCACATTATTTGCCATTGTTCACCTAATACGAGGGTCGTTCAAAAAGTTTTTAGAATGATTGCCGTAAGTTCATTTCTTGTACACCAATATATCTTTTATCTATAGTACACTATTTATAACTACTCTAGTTAAATATCTAAGCTTTTTATCTGTTATTTCTTTTAAACAGCTACTTATGTAGTCAGCACTGTGTCTGATTTTAAATTCGTACCGATTTAATTTGGAAAGGAGGGACTTTCGCGCAATGATTTTTTATGACTTTATGAGAAAACTCAGTCTTAATGCATCACATATTTAACTTTAGGACACATTTGGAGAAAATCACCATCTTTGGCTATAGTGTACGACTGATACGGTGATTTTACCCGTAGACGAAAGACTCTAAGTGATGAGATGTGATCAGAACGTTCTGGGGATGCGGTTAACCAGAAAATATCCAGAAAGTTAAGAAAATAATCAAAAATGAGCGTCAATCATAATAGACGAAATAATTAGTAACCTAGACATCAACAGAGGAAGCCTCCATGCCATACTTCATGGTAATCTCTTGGTGAGGAAAGTCGCTGCACGTTGGATTCCACATAATTTTCTGAAGAACAAATGACAACTCGAGTGGATTGGTGCAAATTTTGATCAGAAAATTCGACCATGGTAGTTCAAAGCTATTGAATACATTAATTACGGGATATGTGACTTGGATTTACCAATATGACCCAGAGACGAAGAAACAAGCAAATGGTAGCCAGTTTCATCTCTAAAAAGGGACATGTTGCTAATATTCCCCTTATAGAGCAAAAGACTGTAACTACGAATTGGTATGTCAACATTTGCATGCCTCAGGTGATAGAAAAGTGGAGCATTTTACATCCTAAAGCCTACCTCACCTCACTTCAATGGCACCATGACAATGCAAGTGCACAAAAGGCAGCTTTGACAATGGATTTCTTTGAAGAAAATGATATAAAATTGATACACCATCCATCATATTCCCCAATTTGGCAACATGTGACTTCTTTCTTTTGCCTAAACTAAAAATGGAGATCAAAGGGGTTCATTTAAATAATGCAGGATAGGGAAGACTGGCTTATAAAGAGGCCCCAAGACTTAACCAAAAAAGACTGGGAAAATTGTTTTGAAAGTTGCACAGTGGCACGGCATGTGGAAATAGGTGAAAAATTATAAGCTCAAATTGCTTTATGATGTTGATATCTGAATTCAGCACTCCCACAAACCTCGGAAAACATTTGACCTCTCTACAATAGACTTTCCATTTAGCTCCCACGTCTATTCTAATGAGAGCATAATTGAAATTCGAAAGATTGATTTATGGTTTGAATTTTGGTCATGATGTAATTTTGAATAATTTGGATTCTCCACGTCAAATAACTGCAATTTATAGTATACCAATCGAAAGCTCTTATGTTGCTAAATAATAAATCACGTTAATCTTGGCTCCAATGAACAGATGGAATTTACTATTCTCATTTTAAACAAGCTTGTTCGTGCAAGTGCAATAAATAGAACACATTTCATTAAAACTCGAGTACTTTTTTGCCTTCACTTGCGGAACTTTCCATTACACTTTCCTAATAGCTCTTTCGTCTTCTACAAAATGCACTTTAAATTATGGTGTCAGGAAGTGTCAACGATATTTTTTTGCGATTTTAAATGTAATCCATTCACAATTATCTAATTTTTGGCCCATATAAATCATAAATAATTGTTGTGGTTGTTTATTAGCACATTTTTCATTATGAATAACGAAGATGCATACACGTTCTTAACTGCACAAAAGAACAAAACAATCACTTCTCTGCGTCCTTGTTTATTGTCCTCAATAATTTGGAAGCAACAGAGCATGATACAGTTCAGAGATATTTTCCGATACTCAGAGAAGATAGGGAGAATACCTGAAACGAGCCGATATAACTACTTAGAATGTGATACCTTTTCACACACCACTTAAACACCCGAGATTGAGTACAGATTATGAATGCTCAGATGAAGTCACGGTGATTGTGAGTGTTTCTTCTAGCCAATCAACCTCTGTTTTCGAAGAAGACTCTACTAAGCCCACCCGTAAGCCTCGAACGGAATTATCAACTAAAGGTCTTCACAACCGATTGTCCTCTTTACTAACATATCTTGAAAAAGTTTCTTTTCCAAAGAATGTTTCCGGGAAAGAACTATCCTGTTACCTAATTGTGCTATATTCACAGACTGAATACAACTTGACTACTACCAAGTTCTGTAAAGAAATTATTGCTAAGGGAAGCTTCAGTCCAGTCTGCAATAAATTGACCTGCGATAAAGCTGCGTTCTTGATGAATTCTTTAGAAATTGGAAAGAAGAAATACATCGATTTAAGGCGTTTATTGCTTTCAAATGTCTAGCTTCCAGGTTACAATCGATTAGCTACCCATCGATCTCAAATTTGCTTGACTAATGACATCTTTTCAGTTGATCGAGAACATCGGGTAGGCATTGCTGTATCTTACAAAAAGCTTCTGACTCATACAGTAAACAGAATATTGACTGCTACTGCCAACGAATTTCCAAGCGCCAGCAATCCTAAAAAGATACGAATTTCAGATGGACTTAACGGTTCTGGCTCTCACCCAGTTTATCAGCAGGCGACTCACTCCAATATATCAACAAGAGTTTTATTTTATTCGGGTTTAAAGTGATTTCCATATCCGACATCGATAACAAACTGATTTGGAAAACCCTCTACCAAATTCTCCTTTCTCAATTAGACCCATTGCTATACTAGCTCTACAGGAGAACGAAGACACTATTCGATATCTTATGGATACACTAATCAATAAGGAGTCTACAGAGATAACGGAAAAGGGTTTAGAACTAACAAGCGAATTTTGTGAAGTTGAAATTCAACGTTCACAA
The DNA here is from genome assembly GCA_024704765.1 of Oopsacas minuta. Taxonomy (NCBI): domain Eukaryota; kingdom Metazoa; phylum Porifera; class Hexactinellida; order Lyssacinosida; family Leucopsacidae; genus Oopsacas; species Oopsacas minuta. The sequence goes on from JAKMXF010000296.1 coordinate 513,868, forward strand.
TTGGATGGCAAAATAGCTAAGATTATTAGTGGAGCTGGGGGTGCATGTTGCCAGTTCTGTACAGCGACATTCAAACAAATCCATGACCCGGATATCATAAAAGACGGTTTTCCAATTAATCGATCCATCATAGACCTCAAAGTATTATTTGATGAAATTAACGAAGAGGAGTTTCTATCATTATCTTCTGACAACAGATTCAACGTCACACACAGACCAATATCTGACTTAGAAACCCTACCCAGTTCGCCTTTGTATACATATCTCCAATGTTTTGGCTGGTTTTTCATCTAATTAACCATTTGCACGCAGGAGTATTTAAGTGGTCACCAACTTCTAAGAGGGTCTCAGATGCTAAAACTTTCGTTACAAGTTTAATTAAAGACAATCTCATTGTTATCATTGACATCCCTTCAACACAAGGTGGCACAACGACTACTGGTAATGTGGTAAGACGATGCTTGATAAGAAGGGATGACAACGATTAAGATTTCCTCTACTGGGTTTTGACAGTGATCCCGTCTGAGTTCAAGTCCCACATAATTGAAATTCACACATGCCTAGGAGTAGTCCTACGCGTCTATAATAGCAGCAGAGGAGTGGATACAGAAGAACTAGCGCTTGTTTCCAGTAATATCTACCAGTCAATTCTCTGTGCATTTCCTTGGGCTTATGTTTCCCCGACGTTACACAAACTGTTAGCACATGCACCGGAAATCATCTCAACGTTTAATGATGGACATGGGCTAGAGAACTTATCTGAAAAAAGACTAGAGGCTTCTAACAAATATATTCGGAGATACAGAGATCGTCTTGCTTGCAAGTTTTCTTTTGAAGAAAATTTAAAGGATGTATTTGTTCGATTGATTTCTCACAGTGATCTCATGCTGTTAATGAATCGCAAGTTTTCTATTCCGAGGCCTCCATCTAGTCAAGGACTTAGAAGTAGCCAAGATATTTTAGTGAACACCCTTATTCGTGATCATGAAGATCATAATGATGATTAAAAGTAAACCTCTCAGTCGATTAATAGAAAATTTGGGGAATTTTCACACCTCAGATAGGTGACAATGACGTCATAACTTTGTCACCTGAAGGGATAGAGAAAAAATGAGTATATCATTCGATTCTTTGGGGTCGAAAACCTATATGACAATAATACATTTTGAGGACCTATGTCCCATCAAAATGCCTATTTCCACATTCTGACCATTTCGTGCCACTGTGAGTTGGTTTAGAAGGATGGATTTATGCATACAGTCATCTAGTATATACTTCGAGAAACTATATAATAATAATCCATTTCCTAGTATATACTTCGAGAAACTATATAATAATAATCCATTTCCTACTATTGCTTCTATAGATTCTAAAAACTTTTTGGACTACCCTCGTATGGTTGGTAGATGTGGAAATTTGAATCACGTGTCGCTCATTATGCCACACGTACTGACTTCATTTTTGTCCCAATACAAAATTTTTATGTGTTAATTATGTCATCATTACTCTACAAAAAGATCTAAATTTCCCGAAAATCGTTTTTGTTGAAATCTTCATATTCATCTATTACGAAGTGCCTTGATATCAAACCAAAAACCACGTGGGAGCTCCAGGGTTGCCAACTATGCCCTTTTAACTGCATTTGGGTGGAATATGGATAATATATGCTTTAAATTTCTTTGGTATATTCCTGTAGCACGTGGTGCGGTGTATATTCCGTTTCGTAGCTACAATCAACACTATTAAATATAGCTGTTTAATCTTTAACTAACAAGAGGTACTAAGTTGTCGCGCAGCGAACTAACAAGCAAAGCACCCTTGTCTTCTCTGATACAGACATCATTAACTTAGTTTCGTGAGGCATAGCAATGCCGTGCAATTGCATAGCTTGATACCTCTTGTTCCTGTCTTAGGTATTCATTTCCAACAGTTTTTTTCTACTTCCGATATGCAGTTGTTGTCTTCAAATTCTTCAGTCACTGTATTTCCAATGGAACTAAATCTGGGCAATAGAGGACGCGTTCAGTATTTACATAGTTTCTAATAAAAAGTGCAATCATCAAATTCAGGTCATGAACTGTTGTGAACTTTGTGACATTTTAAGAATTTTATGCAGTTTGAATATACATCATTAGATAATGAGTAGGGTTGGTTTCGGTTTCCGGTTAACCAGTTAACCGTTGCTATATCCAATTGACTGCTACGAGAATATTTATATTCCGTTAATAGCCTAGTATCATTTCCAACAATATTTCAGTATTTCTAAGGTTTTTAGTGTTAAGATATATTTATGCACGAAATCAACTAGTTATGTACTTAAGAGAGGATATATTTTAGGTCCGTATTCTCAAATTCACAAGTTTTGTAATAGATAATTGCATCTCGATTGCCATAATGTTAAGGAAAATTTTTATATGGTGTCGTCTTTTTGGCAAGATTCAGTGGTTACTCATACTTTTTGGATCTCAGATCGGTATAGGATTATTTATTTAATTTATCCGTTCTATTGATTAACCTGGGAAACCTTATATGAAATTTTTATGATGATATTATCGGATATAACTTAACAAATAGTATTGTTTTGATTTTTTCAAAGAATCAGGATTTCTATCAACCCTGCCTATAAACATTGCTGATGACAACCGTGATTGTACAAAGTTATTTTTCCTATGCCTTGGTGAAGACTGTATTTTACCAATTTATATAGATTATTTTCTTTAGCGGTTTTCTGCAGGATAGACAAATTTTTCTAACTTGATAATAGTTCTGGTTACTTTGTTTGTTTGATTAGAATGTATTATATATTCCGAAATCGTTACTCGGTTGTATAAACCTCGTCGATACTCTGAGATCCTATCAGTCTCGAGGGAGGCTAATCGTACTCAGATTTTAATCGCTCTATGGTGGATCCTATTTGTCTAATTTATACAATATGCACACATTTATATATTTAAGTTCTACAATGTAACCTCCACAAATTGGTTGTCTGGAGGGGCAGAAGTTTATTACTCAGCTTTCCGATTGCTTCTAATTGCCCAATTTATTTAAGTGCATTTGTATGTGAATACTTAATACTTATCTTTAACTACGTTTTCATAAGCCTCATTTGTAGCGGTTCCATATATTCTGACCTTTAACAAATCTAGAACTTGTTCTTCCAGTGTATTCAATTTATTAGTAATCCTACTCAATAAGAAGTCATATCATATTCTTTCTTTACCCATTCTTTTCGTAGGTTGTTTTCACCAAAGACGATTTTCTATGGCTACTTCACAATGAAACAACTTTGGAAATATCTGTGAGCAGAATTGTTTCCAATAATGAATCTCCCGGTGATAGAATCGAATCTTTGTTTCTGTTTGACCCCGAAACTTTTTTCTATATTCTACTTCCACCAATAATATTTTATGCTGGATATAGTATGAAAAAACGTCACTTTTTTCGGAACATATTTTCCTTGCTTACATATGCATTCATTGGAACTACTATTTCCACTTTCGTCATTGGTACAATTTTATATTCCTATGTATTATTAGGTGAGTATCATTTTTAATTTCTATTCAAAGGTGGTTTCACTATTTTGAGGAACTAGTCAATTTGTTTATGTTGTTGCAGCTTGTGTAACTAAAAATTTCGGAATTTGGCAACAATTACTATTCTTCACTAATCATGGCTGAGGTTGTTTAATCGATTAAACTTTGTTCGATAACTGAGGTTATCCGACCAGCCGCTAATATCCTTCTTCTGCAAAAGATGATGCCTCATACTAGAATGTATATATTCATCATATCTACTGTATACCATTACTATTTTAGGTTTCTCTGGATGCAACATCCAGGTTTAGATATGGGCTACTGGCCATAGATAGACAACTATGCAACTAATCGACGCGAAATTATCCATTCACCAGGCGTATATATATCTCAAACTATTAACCAGGAAAAGATTAGGACGTCATTTATCAAATTTCAATCTGACCAATCAGTTCACTCTCATTGTAATTTATTTTGATTGCAATTATATTGGTTACGATTAAGGCATTAGTCGATCGTGTTGAACAAGATCTCGATTCCGATCTTAGCTGAAATTATGATCAAGATCCATATTTCAATAACGATCGCGATCCCGACCTCGATCATTTTTCCAATCCTTTGTATAATATTCAGGACATATATTTTTGATAGTTACATCATTTCTTATGCCAAAAGAAACATAGGAGGAGAATCACCTCATTCTTCGAACGAGTATTACTGATTGTTGAACACAAATTTGGAATCATTTCCTAAGTATAAACTCGCTAAGGATAGTAGCATACAAAGTATACAAAAATGATTAATAATTTGTGTGCAACATATGATCGTACGATTATAATGCCCTACATACCTATGGACTGTTGCGTAATATTTTGAGGCACTGTAAGATACTACCATTGATATTGAGCATCTATAATATTTTGAAGCACGATGATATTTTGAATAGAATGCTAGCAAAACCAACAAAACCAATGGGCCATCTATGGCGTATTATAGCGTGAGAATTAGTAAGAGGTCCTATTTCCCTCCATTGGTTTCCGATATGCTAGGTATTACGTACCTCAGGTGTCGCCAACATGCTTGTGGTTTATGTCCCAAAAGGCGATTACACCAGGAAGAAGCGAAGCACTCTGGAGTTCGTACGCTCTGAATAAACATTTGACGGTGTCTTATTCATAGAATATCTGGTTTCCACTTTGAGAGATGAATTTGGGAGGTTATTGTAACGTCATGTCTCGTACTTTAGGTATTTACATTATACCTACCTCAGAATATTATACTTCCTCATTTTAGTATAAAACAGGCCTGGATGCATTATGATACCGAATTAGAATTTATCTAAAATGTCGCTTACTTGTTAAAACTGTGTGTAATAAAGAATTATAACCTAGAATACTAGAATTTCTATGGTATATGTTCAGTTTCCAAAGACTTTTGTCTCTTTTCAACAAATACGAAATTAGCAGCCAATTCAAATATATAATACATGTTCACTTCAATCATTTATATGACCGACTTTCCGTTTAGCTAAAGAAAACCCTAGTTATTATTCGAAAGTATAGCGTTGGTGGATTACGAAAATGTAATCATATTTGAATAATACATATGATGACTTAGCATTGAGGTTTTAAAATTTTCCATTCGTGTCAGCTATTATATGTTATTTACTCGGCTTCTCATTATTATTTTGATACAAGTTTTCTTCTATATACAATTGAGGGCTGGTGGAGTATGTGTTTAACATTTCTCTCAAAACATGACTACTTTTTTGAATTATTTGATTTTGAAAGGTCCACGAAGAATTTAGACTATCGTCACTTCAGTCACTAATTTAACTCACTTGTACTCATCAATCGGGAGTGAGAGTGGTAGGAGATTAATCATATCCTCCATAAAGTAGGGTCGGTTCAAACTCATGTTTCTCACTCTAAATCCGGGTGAAATACAATCATTTTTATGTTGATTGATACTTGAGATAAAGATATTTATAATATTATGATATTATTCGTGAAACACTACAAATTATCACGGCCTGCATAAATTGATAAATTCTCAGGTTTTTTGTATATTACCAATTCTAACTTTCAGATCATTTCAGAAAGTTATTTCTCATCACAACCGCTTCAAAATATATCGATGCCTTCTTTCATAACATATAATTTAATTTCCTTAAGAAGAACTTGGGTTGCTATTAGTTTTTTATCATTTGGTCGTAATATATTTTGAAGGGCCCATTTCATTTTGAGTCAATGCTAAACTTATTCTTGTCCATACAAGTAAATACGTACGTACTAGTAACATTTGCGTCAATTTCATTGTTTTTTTCTTCGGAACTAACCTATCTAATTTATCCTAGCACAAAATCACTTATTCTCATATATTGATGGATATTTAAGTTGTAAGTAAACTGTAGCTGAGTGTTCAATATCAGATTATCATTTTGATATCTATATTGACACTTGAATTCGAGTTACGAGATAATATGTTTCTCCATGTGGCCATCATTTACCTCTGATTTAACCGTGTATAAAATTTAGAAGAGTTGATTTCATTAATTGTATTGATCAAGATAATTCTGAAGATAAACACTTTATTTCTTCAATACATCTGAAGTTCAGTTGTGTAGATGGCGCAAAATTCTATGGTCTATCTAATGCTGGAAATATATCTGGATTTTGCAATTCACTGATTAACGTCTTATTGATCAGTGTTTTCACTTCATTAATGCATCACAGGCGCTTATAACAATAGCTTTGTTGAGTGTTGTCGACTGTTAGTTTTGTGGTTAGTTCTAGCACAACCTGGTCATAGTTTAGTTTATCAATTGTTTGATAAAATTATGTCTGTTAAATGGAGAAATTTTGAGCATTACATTAGTTGGTTATTCGAATATACGAATGAATTCGTACTAATAGTATTTCCTGGTTACAAAATGTTTATTCTAAATACCTTGTTCGTGTTGAATGTTAGTTAAGGAACCAATTCCCCGGATCCCCTTCCCCAGGCTCACAATCAAAAGTGTAATGTAGAAAGTGAACAAGTTTTCGATACAATGTTAGTGGTCAGCTCTGGAGTTGACTTTGAGATTAAAAGTTGTGAATCTGTAGAATTTTATCTCGAAGTGACATAGTGAGATAGTTTGTGCATTACCGAATCGAACCTTGGAATGTCATCAATCAGTAATTGGATGAATGTATTTCTTCTAATTTTCATGATGTAAGCTATATGTGTGTTTTGAAGTTTACCAATTCAACTAATTTTCAATTTTCAGTTATTTTGGGATAATTGTTTTTTAGAAATTAGGATTTGCTAAGAGGGGCCTCAAAACTGATTAAGCTAGAGGTCCACACATAGTAGTTCTGGTACTGTCTAGACCAGAGTGTAATTGCTTAATTGTAGACAATATGTATTTTCTATTGAGGACAAGAAATATTATAGTAGTCGTATAGTGGTCAAGTAATATTCTGAAGGATCTCTTTCTCTTCATCTCTCCAAACAGCCAGTAGTCGCTGGGAGCCAGGTCTGGACTATACGGGGGATGAGGGAGACATTCGTATCCTAAGTCGTCAACTTGCCTCGCCTCTCACGTTTACTTACTTGACGCAATTCTTTCAATTCGTCAACGTAATAATCACTGTTTATGGTTGTCTTCTTAGGCAACCAGTCGAGGTGTATAATTTCTTCCCTATCCCAAAATACTGTTGCCATTCTCTTCCCAGCTGATTTTGCAGCCTCTAACTCGATGGGTAGAGCTTCATCACGTCTCTTCCACTGCTTCGATTGAGTTTTGCTCTCTGGTTCATAATAATGAAACCAAGTTTCATCCTCCGTTACTATACGATCCAAAAAGTCTTCCTCTGCCTTGTATCTTGAAACTAATTCTTTGCCAACTTTGACCCTTTCGCGTTTTCGTTCTTTTGAAAGATGTTTTGAGACCCAACTCACAGTTACCTTCGACATTTCCAGATCTTCAATGATAATCGAGTGTAGTTTGGCTTTTGATATACCTATCCTCTCTTCTAACTCTCGCAGGGTTATTCGTCTGTCCTCACCCACAATTGTTTGGACCCTCTCGATATTACTGCTGGTTTTTGAGGAAGTCGGACGAGCTAGACGAGGGTCATCGTGGAGTTCCTCATCGCCATTATCAAAATGTTCGATCCATCTATATATGGTAGCTTTCAAGGGATATTCATCACCGAAACTATTCTGCATTTCACGAAGAATGTATGAGCCAGTCTTCCCCTTTTTCCACAGGTCCAAATATTTTGTCGTTGTCCTTCTTTGCTAAAATCCATTATTTGACAAAAGTAACCTAGACAAATGAAACTTTTACTGAAGAATATGCTAGTAGAGTAAAGAGTATATTGTATCGAAGTTCGAGCATCAAGTTATGCTTGTAATCTGATATTAGTCTTAGAGCTGTATTAACTAGAATATGAATTCGATACACTAGTCTCATTACTTATTGAACAACGTTTGTAAATGCAATTATGTGAATTCTTATGAACTTTCTGTTTATGGCACAGGTGCTGGTTCCCTATGACAAATTACAAGTCGTATGTGTAGCAAATGTATGAATATTTAGATGTTTAGACAATAGTAAGAATCATACATGGCAACCTATGTTTCTCATTGTGTTACAATTTCAAACATGTGCAGTAAGTTGCAATAGAGAAGAAATTGAAATCATTCATTGCAGAATTTATACTGAGATTTATATATCCCTTAGTGATAATTTCTAGAATAGCTCTGAATCCTACCTCTAAATTTATCTCTTTGAACCATCTTGAGGGAGAAATTCTATAATATGAGAGTGGTATCTACGCTTAAATATCGGATACCGACATCTCGCTACACGACATTTCGTTACACGACATTTCGCTACTTATTTGATTGGTCAATTTTAATTATTATTTATAATTAAATTATTCCCCTTAAATATTATAAAATCTACCCTTGTAGAATCCCAGTTATAGTTTAGATTCTTGTAAAGCCGTTCAAAGTATTACGTCTAGATGCATACAAGATGAATACTTTTCGAATATATCCGGAAGGTTGGTGCTGGAGTTATGACGGTCTATAGAAGTACTGTGAACACCAAAAGGCGTTTTCACGCTTGCCTCCAGCAATTGGTCGCCCCACTAGTTCATGGTCAGCAAAGCGACCTTGAATTCCAAGAAAATATTGCTGTCGTTTGTAATTTTGAAAATAGAGTAAAATGCTCTGACTAAGATAGATGAAAGTTATTTTAGGATTCATATATATGGTTCATCATGAGCAGATTATACTGCTCATGATGAATCATATATACGAATCCTAAAATAACTTTCATCTATCTTAGTCAGAGCATTTTACCCTATCAGGGAAACTATACAAGTTTGGCCTTAGAAATTCACAGTTGATACATTGAAATTCCTATATTATTATCGAATCCTTATTTCAAGAACAATTTATGAGTATTATTTAACTCTACTTAGAATTGTATATTGATATCTGAGTACTTTATTTATTTTTCAAACCGTTAAACTACTTTAAAATTTGATTTAAAATAATAATTAAAATTGACCAATCAAATAAGTAGCGAAATGTCGTGTAACAAAATGTCGCTGTAGCGAAATGTCGGACTTCCCTTAAATATTACTCATCTGTGATATTTCACAATAATTATTGTATATTAACTCATTTTGTGTGTAGATTAACTGCAAAGAAGTCCCTAAAATTATGTATATATTGAAACAAGTGGCAATGGGAACTAAAACAAGTATGACGATTTGACTTCCTATACGTACTAATGATCTAAACAAGTGCTGTAAAGTCTTACGAATAGTCTACGCAACAATTATAGTGAAGAAACTGAGGAAAATTAAGGAATAGAAAATGAAAATATTTAAAAAATCATGAATAATTTCCTAGTGACTCCCTAGGAAATTGAATTATAAGATACGAAAGAATGTATCTATAATTTTGAAGGGGTTCTGTAAGGAATTGCTTGAAGAATTGGTCTCAAAGTTTGATCTGTTGATACACAAAAATCTGAGAATTTATCGATGTTTGCAGGCCGTGCTAGTGATAATTAGTATTGTTTTTCGAAAATATCGATATTTTTTAAACGTCTATATCTCAACTATCAATTAGCATAAATATATTTGAAATTCCTTCGGATTTAAAGTAAGAATCATGAGTTGAACTGACCCTAGATTTTGTAGATTATGATTCATCTCTAGCAATCCTAGTCCGAATGAAAATTTGAATTCCTCTATCTCCGCCAGTTGTTGATAATTTTAATTAAATTTCCGTCCATATCATTACAGTATGCATATATATTTTCAGGATCGAATTCTGACTTTTAAGTGGGTTAATTCAAGGGAGTCATGAACTATAAATTTTAGCCACAAAACTAACTAAAAGTGAATCTTTTAAAATCAAAACATATTTTTTATAACGTTCAACTCTCCTCTTTCCAATGTTACTGATTTTGTTTAAATCTGATGAGTATAAGTGAGCCAAATTAGTGACTGAACTGACCCTAGTTTAACTTCTTCGTAGACTTTCCAGAATCAAATATTTTAATATGTTATTAATTTTTTTGAGAGAAATTTTTGATACATAATCCACCAGCCCTCAATAGTATGTAGGAGAAAATTTGTGCCATAATATTTTTGACAAACAGGGCAAATATTACATTATAGTTGGCACAAATTGAAAATTTTCTAAACCCCAATGCTAAGTTATCACCTATTATTACAATTCTGATGACATTTTCGTGATCCGCCAACGCTATACTTTCGGATAATAACAATTTTATTCTTAGCTAAACCGAAAGGCGGTGAAATAAACAATTGAAGTGAACACGTTTTTCCATTAATTTGTAGCTAACTTCTTCTCTTTTCATACACTTTTCCCCACTGAAATACATTTGATGAGTAGTGAACATGGGTTCTTAACTACCCATTATGTTCAACAAACCATACATTACTTGACAAATACTAACATTAAATATATAAATCAATCCAGAAGATGTAGAAGCAGCTGTTCTAATGCAGGAGAGGACTCTTCGAATTCTAAGAATTGGCTCAATTCTTAAATCTTTCTCCTTATTTGATTTAGATTTCTGAGTAACATAATTTGAATGTTGGTTATCAAGGTCCTAGTCTATAATTAATTTTGTCCGCTAAATTTGAGAATGTAAACATTTCGCTCATTAATCTATCATGTTTGGTAAACACTCTATTGATCATATTTTCACACTTTTTGCATCTGCTAGATATTTTGTTTTAGCTTTTTTTCAGGCTTATTGGGATGTAAGTTCGAGTTTTGATATTTTATAATCTATTACTCAATGTCTGGTAGTCCCAATCTGTCGGTCAGGCTCTTATCCTATTCAGTTTGTTCATTGTTTTTATTTTGTTTAGTTTTGGCCCTTAAACTTATATTTTGTTATGTTTACATTTCCTGCAGGTTTTGAGACTTTCCCTGATGATTTCAATATTTTACATGGCCTATTATTCGGCTCATTAATTAGTGCGACTGATCCTGTTACTGTTTTGGCTATATTTCACGACCTTCACGTTGATGTTGATTTGTATGCTCTTGTATTCGGCGAAAGTGTAATGAATGATGCTGTTGCAATTGTGTTGTATCGTTCAATTGACCAATTTGAGGAAGATTTTAATAGTGAATTTGTTTGGTGGCAAATATTGGTAAGCATCGGTATGTTTCAAATATCCTCCCTTTGTATATATTTATATATCATTTCTACAACTACTATATCATATTACACTCTTAGAATTTCGCATATTTTATTTACTTCCCATCGTTTATACTATATATTAATAATTACATATTCCGTGATGATTCTATGCTATTACTCCACTGAAATCTAACTTTTGAGCAATATATTTCTATATCTATAATATTTAAACACAATTTTCCGTAACTGTATATATATATAGATTTGTATGTTGGGAATTTATTGAAACCTGGAAAAACTGCCATGGGTGATTTTTGGCATACAGAGGTATTTTGGTCTTGGCCGAAGATTCAGACACATGACCAAATTATCTCCTAATTGTCATCTTTTTGGATTTTCGAATAATCACATTTTATTTTATCACTAATGTGAAATTATGGCACTTAGTGTCCAAGTGACTAGCAAAGGGGAGAAGCACACCCTTATCCTATCCAGTTTAGACTACAAGGCTTTTACTGAGAAAATAATATATTAGGCAACCATTTCGATACTGGGGCACTATACTAAAGTATAGTCGCACAGTGAATATCTCCCGAAAGCTGTACAACCTTTTATCTCATGTTTGGAGGAGACTTTGATTCATCCAAAATTCTAAGTAATATCACTTCTCCAACTATTCCAGCTTGAACACATAAAAGCCAAAGCTGATGTCTCGGATGCAGATGGATGCAAATGAATCTGGTCTATTTGACTTTCCTATAATTGATAAAGAATAGATGAATGGATGACTATAATTCAAAGCATCTAGGCTAGTCACAAAGTTTAATAGAAAACATAAGACAGCAAAGCAAAAGACAACAGGTGAGCAATGATGAAGTCCATTCTCGTTGTGATCTAAATGGTGGAATTTCAAACACCAATTTCTTACTTCAAAAAGTTGAATAATCGAGGCAAATATGAAATTGTATATAGATAAGGAAAATACCTGGAAAGGAACTAATTTATTGCTTCCTCAATTATATCTATTCTTAGGTTAAATCACAGTTACTTGTATTTAATATTTGCATCATTACAAACTGACGTGATAGACATAATATTTGAAATTTCAATTTTGGTCAGGGAATCTGTTAAACGAAGTTGTAATATATCGTGGTGCCTTTCGTCACGAACGCGTCACTTCGGGCTTAATCGGTTATAGTAGAGAAATTGAAACATTGACGTGTCATTAAGTAGTGATCGTGGGGATTTGAGGCTGCATTCTGCTCCGAACAGACGGTCATAATATACAAAGTGAGAGAACTTCGAAATCTTAGATTGATGGAAATTGCCTCTCAAAAAAAGTCACTACTTTATAGCTAATGAAATACAAAAATCATGGAGAAAAAAATCAAAAACAGTCAATAGAAATTAACACATTAAGGAATTTGGTAATTATTAGCAATTAATTGATTTTTGACAGAAAATCCTTGTTATGTGCAAAAATTTGCTGAATTAAATTCAAAATTACCAGTATTGTTCCCAGTTTTTAGAGACAAATATCAAGAAATTTCGAATAACATTCTATCTAACATTATGAAAATAAATTTGGAAATTTTCCAACCAAATTCAATAAAGATAAGTACGAATTGCCCAGTTATAGGGAAATATCTGCAATTGCTGATTTCATTATAAATATATTTGGGAAAACATTCGAGAGACTTTGTCTCTGCTTGTTCTATTAACTGAATACTGCCGGATAAATGGGTCACATAAGTTGACCCATGACCGATATGACACATGGGTCACTTACACATTGAATTATGACACTGATATGCAAAATTGTAAAAAATTTTTATGATTAAATAAAAATAGCTGAAATTGAAGAATTTGAAGGGATTGTTTTTTGAATGGGTTAAGTATGTATTCACAACAGGTCTAGAATTTGTAATTTTCTGGTTGGAAGATTGCACCAATATGCGATTTAATATATGAAATTAAACATACATTTATGTTTATTACCAGCAAATCATACTATATTAACTATCACTAGTGCACTATACTTCCTTGTGCTACGCGGATTCTAACACTTTGTGTCCGTAGTCGGCCTTCGGCCCTCGCTTAGGACTATTCGTTTATGTGATATTCGGAATCAGCGTACTCGATTACCCCACAATAACCGTTGAAACCACGTTTCTAGGATAATTTTGAAATTTGTTTACTTTTTGGTTATTTTATATTCATATAAACAACTTTAATTTGTACAGTGGAACCTGCATAATTCGGCACCTCTGTAATCCGGAATTTCGCTAAGCCGACATTATTTCTCTTCACGGATAGTTTTTGTATAAAAACAATCTCAATAATCCGGAACCTCGCTACTTCGTAATCCAATATTTTAATGATGATCAAGTAATATAAATTCGACCTCTATAAACCGACAACTTAGCGATTTAGCATTAATTTTATCTGAGATGTACATATTTCAGCAAATTTCGGATTATGGAGGCGATTTTATCTTCATAATCCAAAATTATCGTTTACAATGTAAATATAGTATACTGCATCTTTGATATTTGGAAACCATATGTCTTGTATTTTACTTGAGTATATACAAGAGGACACCTGTATAATCCGACATTTTCTTCGTTCTCAACAAATGTCGGATTACGGAGGTTACTCGATAATCCGACATTTGCTGATCAGAGATTTTCTTCGTTTCCCAACGAGTGTCGGATTATGCAGGTTCCACTGTAGTCCTGCGGCACCAAGTGGGGCCGCGGACCACCGATTGGGAACCACTGGATCTTAACCCATTATGTGTTTGATAGGGTAGTACGATTAATTTTGATCCGAGAGTGACATTATCAAATATTCCGAACAGTTGAATTGTCGAACAAAATACCTCATCACATTCAAATGGCATGTGCACCAACATTTTTGAGACAGATTACATGATTTAACCGAACTCTAATTATAAAAATCCTACAATCTTGTGTCCAAGCAATGATAAAATTAAATATTTAAATAGTGTCAATTCGGTTGTTGGATATCGTAATTCTCTAAAAATGCCCCCGGCGCTAGTATTTCAGTGGGAAACTTTCTATCCAAAAATTGCGTCAATTTGAAAACATAAAAGATTTAGGGAAACTATTATGACAATTTATAGCTGGGTAAATGTGGATACATTGCAATAAAATATTGCTCCAAAGGGTAGTAATTTTGTATTCACTAGTTTCAGTATCTTTGTATCCCAGTTGCCTAATCAGAGAATGTAATTAAATATTAACAGTTTTTTGGTTTTTGTATTTTAGAATTTTAGTTTAGAACATGTCATATCGAGAGTATTTACTCCCTTTCTGAAACAATTAGAAAGTTTGTATATAATCTGTGGACGCCTTGTAACATAACTCCATTTGCATCCCGTTAGGTTTGAACGCAACAAGATTGAAGTTTAATTTCTAACGTATACATTCATGAAATATTAATTAGATATACATACTATTATAGTTTATATATCGAAATTCATTTATCATTCAGCCAAAACACAACCTCAAATACACGTAATAGCAATCGAAAGATTCTAGTACCCGTATAGTCCTATTCTGCCAATATACAGTCAGGGACAAAAGTATTCGATCACACAAATATATTGTCATAAATTGTATGCTCTTTCCCCTCCTATATATTGTGTAGTCGATATTCGTAGCTGCAATCCAGTAATTTGCATAGAATAACATATGTTTTTCAAGAATTTCAAAAAAATATTTTCGATTTACACTTTTTGAGGGGGTTAATTATTAATAATTATTAGATATCTATTGATGATCAAAATATGTGGTAATTTAAAACCTATTAAGAATCTAAAATTTCTGACTTGATATTTGAATTCTACGTGGGCGAGTTACCCCAGATGAAAACTTTCACATGGGATTGAACAATCTTTACCAAAGTTATAGAAGAATTTCAATTTGTGCAATTTGATCCACATTTTGCCCAAGGTGGCACAAGTGGCCGCTACCAAGAGGTTATTTTGGAATTCAAGGGTTAGCATAGTCATGTAATTCGAAAATATTATTTTGACTTATTCCTCATAACCCTAGTTGATTTCCTTGTACTGGCGCTTTTTGCAAAAAGTGGCACAAATTGAAACTCTTCTATACCTTTGGTAAAATTGTTCAATCCCATTGAAAATTTTCATCTGGGGTAACTCGCCTACGTAGAATTCAAATATCAAGTCAGAAATTTTAGATTCTTAATAGGTTTTAAATTATCACATATTTTGAATATCAGTAATTATCTAATAATTATTAATAATTAACACCTTCAAAAAGTATAAATCGAAAATATTTTTTTGAAATTCTTGAAAAACATATGTCATTCTATGCAAATTACTAGATTGCAGCTACGAATATCGACTACACATTATATAGAAGGGGAAAGAGTATACAATTTATGACAATATATTTGTGTGATCGAATACTTTTGTCCCTTGACTGTATATCTTCAGAAATACTTGTCATCAATATTTATACTGTACTATACTGCCTAGATTAAGTAGTATTGGAAAGTTGTAGTACTAAATTGGCACACGACGAGAATACATTAAGGATTCTATGGATATAGCACAAAGCAGAGTATGGATTGTTATGATTCAGTGTATATAATATAGCCAAGTGGATTAACATCGAAATTTAGCCCAATTCAGACACATTTGTAAAAGAAGAATTTTTTAGGAATAATCTAAATGACCACGGCATCAAATATATCCTTGCCAAACGTCGATTGGATACATTTTGATCCCAAATTGTACCTTTAAATTGCATAATTGGCTAATCCGCTGATACACTACTTAAGGGTCGAACTTTGCACATTTCATTCGGAGGACTTTTTGTATCAGCAAATTAGCAGAAAGTGCAATGGAAAATGAGGTTTGGGATTTCCTAACTGTCAATTGTGTTGGATGCCATATATTCCATTGGATTCGACTATACCCACGTACAAATTTGATAATAGAATGCGTTATCATTAGATTTAAGTTTGCCATCCCAAAATTCATGTGATGCAAATTAAAACTGACTCTCTCTCTATATATATATAAGCTTGGCTCCAACGGGAACTGGGTTAAATCTTTACCAGGCCCCTAGCTTTTCAAACATAATTGAGTTTTATAAGTAGGTAAACTGTTATTTCACTCGCTCGGAATTGTAAAGCAATTGATTCAATATGCACAATTGACAAGCATTATATGTACATGTACATACCTGCCATCAGTACAGGGATTGTGCAAATATTTTCTTGTTCTGTTGAAGCGAAAAGGGATTCATTCTATTTCTATATAGAGTATATTTCTGACAAACTTACTAATTAGGAGCCCTTTCATTAACGAAATTTGAAAGATTATACAAATTTCTTGCAGGTGCTTAGATAATCGAGGATCTACCATACTTACGTGTATAAGATGTCATGCATAGATTCGGCGTTCCCTACTTGAAATACAACTTGATTTTTGAATATATTCCAGTGTATGTTGATTCTCTAACCTACGAGCACAGCGAGCGAGAAAAGCTTTCTGGGTGTATAGTGTGTCAGCCAATGTCCGGGGAAAATGGGAGCTCCGTATAGATTAAATAATGCATCCCTCCCCGAACACGAGGCCGAAACGGGATGGGGCCAGGTCCTGGAATATGGTAGTCGGGCCAATCAAAAGGTGACAATGACGTAAAAAACCCGAATTTACCTCCACCATAATTAAGTATATTTACCACAACGGCAAGCGGGACACTTTTTATCCACACAAAAGATATCCATTTCCGTGCGTTACATAGTATCAGGCCTAGGAATTACAGGGTGTAACCAAAATGTTGTCCCCTTCGATTATTAGAAATATCTTTGGGTAATAACCAGAAATAAACTATATTCATTTGTTAATGTAATAGCCCCCCATTTCTAGAATCATTTGAATTCTATTGGGCAAGCTCGCACTAAAATTTGCAAAATCTCTGGAGTTATGTCTTGTCATGTTAATTTCAGTTGTCCAATTAACTGGTCCCGATTGGTCATCTGACCGTTTTCGTTTATCTTCTCTTTCAATATAGCCCAAAGATTTCAATTGAGTCGAGATCCGGAGAATTCCCAGGCAAGCAAGCTTTCTCCCAAAACCGTTTAGATTATTCCGGCAGCACTCCTGAGTCATTTGCCGTATGAGCGGGAGTACCATCTTGCATAAAAATCAAATCGAACATGTTTTCCAACATTGTCCGCTCGGAAACATGTCCGTATTCGCAGTACGATTGATGACATGTCTACAAGTCTTGGCTAATATTTCATTATTGTAATTTAGCGAATTTATAGTCTGTCCCTGCAGAATTACGTGGAGCCCAGAGAGTGCTCAATGGGACATAATTCCCAGACATGAATTTTTTGAGGAAAGTTAACTGACAAGATGCGTGGAACATCTTTGGTTGTTTAGCACAAACTCGATCATTATGTCGATTGGGTTTTGCGTACAACTCAAAGGGGGACTCATCTGACCAAAGAACCCTATTCCAATTTTCCACCTACCACTTTTGATGTTTCTTGGCAAAATTTAGGTCTCGAGTGTTATTTGTTGACAAATGGGGGGTGTTTTTGGCTCTTAAACGCAGATGCACGAATAGAATCCTTTAAATGCCGATAGATTGTTATGTGAGAGACAGGGTCACTACTTTCATTCAACCTCTTTGCGATCTTACGAGTTGATTGCCCTTTTTACCTAAGGTTTTGGGATATGTATTTCTGGACCCGATTCAAAATCGGCGGCTCTGGGACTGGTCTTAGCCTCGATACATTTCCCTTTTTATAGGTACTCCACCACCTCTCGACAGATCCTTACAGCAACCTTCAGATCGAGAGCGACCTTTCACAATGTAATACCACTCTTTAACAGCACTTTTTGCTTCAGAACGAATCTCTAAACCTCGGTCGTGGATATCCATTCTTTACAGAGATAGTGATATTCAGAAATCCGGATAAAAATAAAAGAAAGAAAATACATGTAATTTAACTGTATTAAAACAGTTGAGATATGTTTGGTTTACAACAAAAATCAACTTTTAAGATATAATAATTAAGATTGAGTATTCTAAATTCAGACAATGGAATATTAGAAAGGGGACAACACTTTTGCTACACACTGCATATATGTATATTTGTCCAAAATTGGTTGAAGCAACTGCAAGACCCTAAAGGTGAGTTTTGGATACAAGGATATTTTGGGCCTGGCTCGGACAGGTTCGACTCTTGGACGAAAGTTCATACCTATGACGAAATTATGGCTTGATTGTTACCTTTATGGATTTTCAAAACAACATTGTTAACCACTACAATATACATGATAGAAGATACATAAATCAAAATTACAGATAAAGAATTATCTTCGGGGAAGAGAGTATCGATTATAATGCCCGCTCACTTAGCGACCCAAACCATCAAGAAATTTTGCTATTGAATAGTTCAGCCAACCTGAGGAACTATGCTGTCGCGCAGCGACCTAGCAAGGGAAACCCGTCAGTGTATATAGAATATGCATATATTAGTAGTGTGAAATGTGTGAAAGAATATGTATACATTATTTCATATCTAGCGCGCTTCGCTTACTCGGTTGCTGTACAACAAGTTAGTGCCTCGAGTTAGCTTAAGTATTAAACAGCTAAATATCTTTGTGCTTTTGGTCGCTACGCGATCGGACATACTCGGCACAACATATCTCAAGAGGAAATCTTAGCGGAAGAATTCAATTAATTTATCCATGGTCAATCCAAATTCTATTAATACCTTTTGAGGTAACACTACAGCTGTTAGGTAGCTTTTCGTTAAATAATTTCAGACTTTGTTCCTCGAGTGATAATTATGATTCCGCACAAATATTGAACATTGAAGACTTTAGTAATTTATATAGTCGTAAAATTCCATAATAAGTTGGCCTCAGTACCGGATTTAGGAGTGTTCGGCCGAACAGGGCCCCCACAAGACGTTGAATACTTATTTGTTATACAATAGGTGTTCTTAGTGCTGTGTATAATATGGATTCATTGAATATCTAAATATATCGGTGGCTTTAATTATTTCTATTACATTTATGAATAAATATTATTCAAATTAACCATGGATAATTTCAAATGTATGTACTTCCCTGAGTGCATAACCTTTGAATAATGGTAGAAGATTGTTCCAATCAGCACAAGAGGGTAATTCAATACGCTGATTCCGAATTTTAGACTTTTGAATTTATACCGATGAAATCTAATCTGGTATTCCCTTCTATTAGTATTATTTAGTCAACTGATAATTATTGCAAACAAATTGAACATTATTTGGACTGGATAATCATATTTAATTTTAAAACATTGTTTGATGTGTGTGAAATCCTCTCTCCGCTCAGAAAAATATAAAATTTCGTCCTCTGCTGACGGCTTAGTCTAATAACTTCAACTTGTTTATAAAGTGGCACTGTCAATTGGAGACACTGTGTATATTAATTAAAACTAATCTCTCATAGTGCATCCAATCAAAGTGCCATTTTTTGTCCAATTTGAATTTTATAGGCTAAGCTGTCAGCACAGGTTGTAATTTTTGTATTTTTTTAGTCAGTATTTGCTGCCAGCACTGCTGTCTGTAATTTCTCTATCCATTCCGTGTCCTCATCAGGTTGCATCTTTTGATTTGCTCTTTCTGAAAACTGTTAAATTGATTCCAGCTATCAATAAATGTATACATTATAATTGCTCACTTATTACATCAGCTTAAAATATAGGATAGGGTCGAACAAACTGATCCCAGTATATATTTATATTTTGTCTAAATATTCTTCTTGTAACTATTTTGTTACGAGACTCAACATGGCTATCACTTTTGGGTGATATGCTGCGGTTCGTGTCGTTTAGATATTTCTACTTGGGAAATTCTTGAAATTCCTATTTTTAAAGTAAAGCACCGTAGCAATCTACTATTCGAATCCTATTTTAGCCAAACAATAATAGTATGGATATAATTTCCTTCCAAAAAAAGTTGTATCAGTTTGTAAACCAATATTTATTTGCTTTTTGTGAAATGAAACTTTTCCTCCGCACTGTTTCCTGAATTTATTTCTATAGCCATCACGACGCACCATTTCCCACTAGCAGGTATATTCAAGCAATATGTTAGAAGTTGACAATGCTGTATGTTATATGCAACTAAGTTTAACTGTGCATCGGTATTTTTTTACCTTGTATTTGCATTTACTAATTTCAAGAATGTGCGTAATACTTTCTTCAGAATTATGAGTTTCTTTGCTTGATAATTCCGGTCCCTGATCATGTGGTAGGATATTAGATACGCCGAATTGTAGATTAATTTCAGGAGGAAGATTGTTTGAAACTCTCGTTGTAGATGGGTAGGTAGAGTAGCAGAGGTTCCCAGGCATAGTAAGTTATGGTCTAGAACGGTAAATGATAAAATTTCCGTTTGTTGCCCAGTCTAAATTTAATATCTTACCTCCCGCCATGTCCCGATAAATTAGCATTTCGTATCGATTTTTTATTCACTCAAGGGGCATATGTTTTATGTATAATACCACCACCAGCAACCCAATCACTAACTGCAGCGCAGATCATGTGCCATAGTATTATCGCCAATTTTGCCCTAGCTATGTTTAACATATTTATCTGCCTCATTTAGTGATTTTCCACTATATTTTTACTCCAGTTATGACATAGAACCACAATGAGAGAGCAGTATGATTTTGTCTTCGAATCATGCCATTTCTCTATACCGTTTTCTCAGGTAGCGAGATTTTCCCACAAAGTGCTTTAGGCTGGGCATTTAATGCTATTTACGCTAAATGGCGCTTAGATCTAAAATGAAGCGTATTTACATAGTTTTTCATACCTCTGTAAGCGACAGAGCACAATTCACCCAAAAATTAGTTATTTCCAAAATCCTATTGTAGATACTGGATACACTTTACTTAGAAAAGCACATTTCCCATTTTTGGAATTCACTCACAATACTCAATTCTCTTTCTTGTTATGAACTGATAATCGTCCCCAAAATCGGTCCAGAATAACTTAATTGCCGAGGCCACAGGTTTAGAAAGCCCGACCGTTTTCTGATTCATTTGAATACTTCATAATTCGAATGATTCATAATTCAAGCCCCTTTATAACTCAATTAGTGTTTACGATTTGGCATTACATCGCCAAAGCTTTTCTATTCATACCAAACTCCAATTATTTATGCTCCCTTTGTAATTGTGTCGACCTCATTTCTGTTTTCCTTTTAGGTAAATTTGTTGGTATCTTTTTGGGATCGTTCATTCTTGGGACTACTATTGGTATTCTGTCTGCTATTTTCTTGAAGATTTTTCAACTTCGTGAACAACCTCTTATTGAAACTTCATTTTTTGTTATTATTTCATATTTAACATTTCCACTTGCCGAAGCTATTGAATTGACTGGTATTGTTGCTATATTATTTTGTGGGATAGCCCAATCCCACTATACCTATATCAATCTTAGCCCTGAATCAAGAATGAGAACAAAAGAAGTTTTTGAATTGCTAAGTTTTTTATCTGAGAATTTTTTGTTTAGCTATATGGGCGTATCTTTATTTACCTTTCCTTATCATCAATGGAAACCTGGTTTTATTGCATTTGCTTTTGTTGGAATTGCTATTGGACGAATTCTTAATATTGTACCTATTACATTGTTTCTCAATGTTAGAAGGCGCAGAAAAATTCCTTGGACCTTTCAAGCAATGCTACTCTTCGCAGGTATTATCATTATCTTTCTTTGCCTAGGATTCTTAGCGTACATATTGCTCTCTACTCGTGCTATACTGGCATTCATTTTATATTCTTTTTCTTTTTCTTTTCACTTTTCGTGATTTACCAAATTAATTTCTTTCCGAAGTATACTGATAGTATTTTTCAACAATTTATGCTAGCAATAGGAACTTCATTGATGATCCCTTTCTGATAGCATTCTCTTCTCTAACTTTAATTGAATTCTTATACGTCTTATTCTTCATGTCCAAATAGCAATACCCATTGATATAGGATTTTATTTGTGAATTTTTCGCATAACATTGTCAACTAACGAATTGTGTGACTGAAATTCTCTTAAAATATCATGATTTCACATTTATGGAGTATTTGCTTATACTATATATTGAATTCACAATTGATTGTGATTATCATAGTGCTATTGATAAATATCTGTGGTAAACACTGCAGAGTACTTCCTTCTTTAGCGACTTCTTGTGTATATTTCACAGTTCAAATTTTGTGCTAGGCGCAACCAAATTGAGTCAGTTTATTCTTATAAATTTTTTGCATCTACATTTATTGGTCACTAGAATATATAAATTTTAAGATTTGAAGATAGATATTTTCGTTAGTTTAACAATAATAGTGAGTTCCGAACTTTGTACATCCTCTATATTATCCATTTGTTTAATTAACTTTAGCAATACTAAAAGGAGGTTGGAATGGTTATTGAAATTATTCACTATAATATAGTATAAATCTAGGGAATCCACAATATACTATTTTCATGACAAATTATGTATATATAACTCTACTGAATGGCAAGTTGAGAATAAGGGTATTTGAACAGATGAGAATAATGATAGTTGACTATTGAGAACAAGGATATTTGATAGAGGAGAGAGTTGGTTTGCTATTATATATTAGAAGATATCTACCATTGCAACTTATCCAACTCCAATGAGGATATCATACTAAATTCTTTGGTGCTATTCCAACCCAGAATAATACCTCGACTACTTATCATCAGGATACTAATCACATGTTTGGATGAATGAAATGAAAAGTAATAGCCTCACGTGTCACGTTATGAGGGCTTAATTCGTTTCGATGAATTCAGGCATTCTATATGGTTATATAATTGTCCAGGTTACTAAGTAAGTGTTCTGAATATCCCATTTATAAATAACTCTGGAAATAATCCAGGCTATCATATTGATTACAGGATGCCTGTTTATGTGACACCGAAGTAGCTGCTCGGCCTCGAGGAAATGAAGAGGAATATGATATAAAGCGTTGTGACAACCACATTCTTTAGGACAATATTTAATCAGAAGGTTCTTTTTTTATCTTGATTAACGTTATATTCTATATAGCTAGTATAGTAGGATACGCTATACCAGTGAATTCAAGAACCAATCGAAACGTAGGGGAAGAGTCTAGGGAAATATACTCAGTGACTGTGAATAAAATAAATGTTGCAATTGCGATAGATTTTGTCAAGAGTCCTTTAGTCCAATACAATTATTCAAAGTGGATAATTAAGGTATTTTTAGAATATATTGTTTTAGGAATTTAGTAATTGCATATTTATTACAGTATTTGTTTTAATTTTGCAAACAAGACAGTGGAACCTCCACAATCAAAGCCTACTGAATCAGGGAAAGTCTTAACAGCTGAGATAAACATGTTTTAACTACACTAATAAAAATGCAAATTCCAGTCGGGTATTTTGGGTAAAAATTTCCAATAGGCTATAATTTCAACAAGTTTCATTATTTTCCCCTAAATTTTGGGCTACTGGGGTTTTAACTAAAGACAGTTATTTTCGCATGTCAGATTTTAGAATGAATTATTAGTTGAAAATTATAACGTCATATTTAAATTCTACAAATATTTAAATTCATCTCGTTTCCTATAATTCATAACTATATAGGATATTCATAATATCATCTTGTTTCACTGACGAATAAGAGTAACTAGCCAATGCATTATTTATTGAAGAATTGTATCCCAATCTTGTATGAAGCTTAATATTGTGATTTGGATATGTTGTATAGGAATGTGATTTACTATGCCAACTACAAAAATAATTTATATATTTAAACCTGAATTGGTGTATATTAAATTATTTACATAAATTTAATTCATTGCCATAAAGCTGTATTTTTTAAATACACTACATGAAGTAAATGAAATATTCCTAATACTATACAGGGCAATCGAAATGCTAAAGTTGATGTCAATTTGGCAAGTAGAATAATTGGAGAGAAAGTTGAAATCGACTTACAATTACCAACGTTCTCAAAAGATGTGATAAACCACCATTTGAGGTGTACTCGGCTTAGATAAGCAATGCATGCACCACGATCAGTCGGAAAATAATCTTGAACAATATTTCTTAATCGTCAGGACTATATTACAAGTATTGAAACTCCAGCCCAAAGTTAGCCAGTTGGTCTCTAATTCGTGATTTTCGTAAAACTCTAATTGCTCCATTGTAATTTTCTCATCATTATCAAATCCAATTGGAGTAACAGTTAACTGCATTGACCACATAGAAAACTCTTGAAATGTAGCATCACACTCTATACAATCGATTGAAGAACCCCTGATATACCCGCTCAACTTTATGGTTAAACATGGTTTAGATGGATCGAGAAGTCACAATGTGTCTAATCTTAGATCTTAAACAGCTCATGATCGTTCACATTTTCTCTTATTTATGGTTTCTCCTCTTGAATTGAAAGTTTGTAAAGAATTTTGATCTAATCTAATTAATACCCAAATTCAAGATTCTCCAACCACCCAATCGCATTGCTTTCTCGTTAAGAGAATATTGAAGGTGTCACTACTCTAATGAATTTCTTGGATCTACAAATTGACGAACTCGTGTCTTCGAGATTGAAAGTGGACTTGTGAATAATAGTTGAGTTAAAGATTACATCAACATAGTAACATTTAGTTTGACATAGCATAATAACCAGAGAGTATAAAATGGAATGTTGATATTATGTCGGTTTTGCTGAACTTCGCTGAACAAATTTTTATAGAATAGTTTTATTAGATAGTCTGTCATGCGTGTAATTTCTTGAATAGTGCGAGAAATTGTGAGAAGCCTTTGTCACAACAAAATGCCTTAGCATTATTCATATTATATAATCTATATTTATACAATATCATCACAATGTTTAAGTAGAGAAAATTATTGAAAATTAACATAATTTGAGTTTAAGCTGTGAAAGTAACCTTAGAACTACACCCAGTATAAGTTTACGTAATAGTATTTTGAAGTTTGAAATTATAATTTTAGGAATTTTGGTTGGGTGATCAAAAATATGATTTCCGAAAATTCATATAATTTGGCGAGACTTTGAAATAGTACAACACTCATGAAAGTTGATTCAGATAAAAAGCAATTGTACATTTGGATACACCTACAATTTTTGATCATTCATAAAATATACATTTACAAGATTTGGGTATGAATTTTCCCGTACTGGAAGCGAATAACCCACTGTGCAAAGGCACTTCTGTAAGCGGGAAATCGTGAGTTGGTATACAAATCCTTTGGACCCAACCTTAAGGGACCGTCATAATTTGTTCGTTTTTTTCGGAGATCGTTTTAACAAGTTTCGACTGTGGTAAAAATAACTTTGTGCTTAAGTGTTAAAATCTGAAATTAGCTTAAACTAGGTCGAAATTTGTAGTTAACAGCCAATATACTTAGAGTAGGCCAAAAGTTCGTAGCCTCCATTGTAAATATCATTCAGCCTTTTATTTACTTTTTGATATTTAGGCCTATGTTTCAACTCTCATTCAGACTGTAGTTTGGTGTAAACTATCAATTAATATTCATATTTCAGCTATTTTGCAATTGAGATTTTTGACCTTGGATAATTTTGGCTTCCAAATTCCAATAAAAGTCTACAGAGCCTACATGACCCTAGGAAAGTGTCTCGATAATTATTACTTCCTCGAATAATGTTAGTCATATTTCTTATATATTTGATAAAGACACCTATGTAGTATTGCATGATTAGACCAATAATATTAACTTATTATCGGGAACTGCTCTTGATATTCATAGGAAGCATATTAATTTGGGCAAGGTTTATTGTTGACTGGTCCCAAATATGATTATTTGGGGCATCTAAAGGTCCGCCTAACAACGCCCTAAACTCTCCCATAATATATACTCTCTGCGTTTAGTAGAGTAATATTGAGCTATCTAACGATGAGCAAACTCTGTAAGCACTTTAAATTTACGTGAAGTAGGGTAGAAAATATGGGCCTTTAATGGTACCGTCCTCCAGCGAATCTTTGTCCGGAACACTGGTTCCATCGATTTATGTAATCCATAATATACCATGCACAGGTCTAATCGTCTTTAATTTTTCGAATTAACTATATACCAAATGGGCAATTAACCACGAAATACTTTACATTATACCATACAAGAATATAAATTTATCGATAGATCTTGCAATGAAGCCGACTATAGAACATATTGGCTAAACTAGGATTTCCCATAACCCGCGAGACTATGAAAACGTTCAGATTAAGTGAGCACTGTCAAGTTAGACAAACTATATGATGTTCAAAGCAAACAATACAAGACATTTTTTCACCCCGTTGTCTAATTTTAGAAGAGCAGATGCCAATTTTAGAGTCAATTCTTCTTTATCTCAAATTTCATTGATAAAAGTAGCAAAAATTGACATTTTGTGATGAATAGAGTGGTTTTGATAGAATATATTGTAAAACATTGTCCACTCTATGCAAATCATGTATTCTTGGTTTAGAAAAGTTATGATAGTCACAATATCATCCAGGGTAGGAACTTACTGAATGACTAAAGTATTATTTAAGCTTAAATAACAAAGCTAAACCAGTAGGTGCAACGGACCTCTCGAAGCGAGGTAGTATACGTATTAACTGAGTTCCACTGTAGATATATTATCCGATAGTTATTTCAATGTTAAATAATATCACTATTTTTGAATAATTTATCTCAAATTTAGGAATATAAACAGAGACATAGATAGTCAAATTTAGCGACAGCTTTTATCAGCCAGAATTTTATGTTGATGTGAAAGAGAAGTACTTAATTGATAAGTATATGCTTTCAATTAACTATTTATTATCTTCTAACCCAGCGTAATACATTCTGGGGCGTGGATTATGGAATCTAATTTAGGGATTTAAGAGCATACGACCTCGTATATAATCTGACTCCTACAATTATATTTAGACTCTGTAAGAGAGTTTGTATCTAATAGACCAATTTATATATAAAGTAGGTTAACGATAAGAAATCCAAATTGTACGACCTACAATCGAAATATCTAAGTATTTTGATTCTTTAGAGCGACACTGTAATTCCGTGAAAGCTAATCAAACCCTTATGCACTGATTGCACGCACAACATTAATACCAGCATGCATACGTGCAAGTTCTCTCTGTTAGGTGGACTTAATATATATTCTAGAGACAACAATTCAGGGGCCTTATTAACTAAAATTCTAAGAATTATTCTTAACTTAATTCTAAGTGTATTTCTAAGAATAATTCTAAGAATTCATGAAATATTCTTAGTTTTCGTTAAGAATTCTTAACTTGGCTATACTTAACGGATTCT